>JMFS01087919.1:0-29814 GCA_000699545.1 Podiceps cristatus
GTGCCCGCTCCGCCGCGGCTGGGCACCCAGGCGGGACGGGGCTGGGCAGGACCGCGGGGACGGGAAGCCCGTGGGGGGGATGCCGTGACTGCGCCCTGCTCCCCGCAGTGTGATCCGGCTGATTATGCAGTACCTGAAGGAGAACAGCCTGCACCGAGCCCTCGCCACCCTTCAGGAGGAAACTACTGTGTCCCTCAACACTGTGGACAGTATTGAGAGCTTTGTAGCTGATATCAACAGCGGGCATTGGGACACCGTGCTGCAAGCCATACAGTCGCTGAAGCTGCCCGATAAGACCCTTATTGATCTGTACGAGCAGGTGAGAGAGTGCAGGCAGTGTACGGACTTTTCTGTTCTCAGTGGAAGGCCCTCTGGAGTTTTCCGCTTACTGTTTGCTCATGCGGATGTTTGTCTCTTGATGCAGGTTGTGCTGGAGTTGATTGAGCTCCGGGAACTAGGTGCTGCCAGGTCTCTCCTGAGACAAACAGATCCCATGATCATGCTAAAGCAAACTCAGCCAGAGCGGTACATCCACCTTGAAAACCTTCTGGCGAGATCTTACTTTGATCCTCGTGAGGTATGTTACACTCAAAACATGATGCTGTCTTGCGTGACCCATGCCATCAGTCCAAGTTGCTGATGGCTCACAGCTTTTTTTGTATTCTGGGAGTGAGAACATGAAGCTTCCCAGTTTGATGATTTTATATGCTTTATGAAGTGTTTGGGAAATGACATGTAATACTTGATCATGAGGCAGCAGACCAGTGGTTTTGAAGTATACTGCAGGTGGGATTTTTGGGATTTATACTTGTATAAATCCCACAGGGTGACATCTGTCCCTTGATTTTACTGTCTTATATATGCAGAAAAAAAAAAGTACATTTTGTAAATAAAATTGTTGATGTATAATAACAATAACATTAAGGCGTTATTTCTAACTGTTTAGGACAGTCTGACGTTTTTAGTGAAAGGATTTCCCAAATGTTTCAAGGGTTGGTGTTAAGGAGATGGACTGTTTTAAAGACCTAATAAAGAAATCAGTCTGTAAGGGGCTTCAGTTCACAGCAATGAATGATTTTATGGAAAATAGTTTAGAAGAATCCCCTTATAAAAATAACTTCTCTCTAGGCATACCCGGATGGAAGTAGCAAAGAGAAGCGGAGAGCTGCTATTGCACAAGCTCTAGCTGGAGAAGTCAGCGTGGTACCTCCATCTCGTCTTATGGCATTGTTGGGGCAGGTAATTCTTGAAAAATACTCTAGTTGCTATGTCAGTTTCTGTAGATCTTTGTCACGTAAAGCTAACTATGATGTAGTTGATTCTCCAGCTCTATAAAAGTGAAGTTTAAATATTGCATGTTCACAGGTGGTATAGTTAAAAACGATACTTTTTTCATATGGCAAGGATTTAGCAGTTGTAGGAAGAGTCAGTGCTTTATGCCCATAGAATAAATACTCAGCCCATAGAGAAGATTATTTTCTAAGTACATACCAACATGCAGTGTTTCCGTTGTTGCACTTATAATTCTCTTTTGATTCTCAGAATGTATTGATACTCTAGACAGACAGTGCTCATGTATTTTGCTGTTTTATGGCTTACATCTTACTTTTTAAGCTTGTAAGTATGCCAGATAAATTATCTCGGCATAACAGCTGTGTCCTGTGACTGAAGGCAGCTGTCTGCTGAAGGGGTTGTATAAGATTCTGTCTTTTGAATGAAGTTCCTTCCAAGAAAGCTTATGTGTCTCTTTTAACTTTAATGTATGCAGTTCCATGCAAACAGACAACAGGTCGGGTAATTTAAATTAACACAAGATTGAACTCACACTGCGTGCATACTGTATGATGCGTACTGAAGGTAAAATGAGAAGGGTAGGTCTGAGTCATTCTAACTTGCAGGAATCATTTGAGGGTAATGTTCTTATTCTGTTTGCAGTCATGAGTTACAAAGCATAATCGGGTAAGTCTTGTTGCAAGTAGTTGTTTGCAGTGTAGTTGTCTCAGAAATTGCATACCTGTACAGTTTAAGGGTACAGGAAACTGCTGCTGTATTGTGTTAAATAGAAGCAAGTTTTAATGAGGATGGTGTATGTTAACTGATACCTAATTGTATGGCTTTCAACTCCTCAAAAGGCACTAAAATGGCAGCAGCATCAGGGACTGCTTCCTCCTGGTATGACAATTGACTTGTTCAGAGGCAAAGCAGCCGTGAAAGACGTAGAAGAAGAAAAGTTCCCCACACAGCTGAGCAGGCATATTAAGGTGATGTTGTGTTTGCTTTTATGTGTGTTATTGCTGCTTGCTCCTTCCTGTGCTTCATGTTGGGAGATAAGAGTAAACTTTTCTGAACTCTTCTCTTTTTAAGTCATTTCCCTCTCTCTGTTGTGTTTTTGTTGTTTTGTTTTTTTTAAAAACAACTTCTCCGTGCTTTATCTCATTAGAAGACACTTTGTGAGAGTCTGAAATGAGGTCCCTTAACAAGATTGGGTGCTCCTGGTATTTGCAAATATGATAAATCTATTACCTGTTTCTTTGACTTCACAGTTCAGAATCATTCAGTTTTCAGAAGTGGTTTGCCTGGTCCTGTTCTTTATTTGTGCAAGGGAATACTCATGTCGTAAACTTCTGTGCATGCATATTGGTTTCTGTGAACCACTTCAGTTTTGATCATGAACTCCGGCGTACCAGGTCTGCTGGTATGATCAGTATCTCCTTTTAGGGATTTTATCATACAGATTTCAAAAGAGAAATAAAACTGTGCTGTAACGACATAGTTGTCCTGTTGCACTCACAATACCGAATAGGCAGTTTCCTCCTGTGAAGGCTTTTCAGCTTTACCAAGCATTTCTGTACAGTGAGAAGTGTTAGTTCACTGTAGTAGCTTTGCCGGTTCTCACAATGAACGGAAGATAATGTTTTTCGGAAGTCATGAGTTGGAACTTGTAAAATCAATTTGTGGTGTTCAGTAGCAGCTTGGTAGAAATGCTGTATTAGAAGTTGTTTTGTTTACCAGTACTGGTCTTGGATTTTTGTATTCATTAGTGAAAACTTTTTTCTATGCTCAGGTGTCTGGTCACTTGTATTTAAACAGTTAAAATTTTAAAAAATGTATATAAAAATACCAAACATTCTCTGTGAAAATTTCACTGGAAAAACATAAGTCCAAATGAAGAAATTTGTACTAATTCAGAAATTCCTGAAGTCTGCTAGTGATACATGTTGGGTACTGGAAAGTTATTTGTTAATGTGTAGAATTCACTGCAAAAACAAAAATATGAGGACAACCAACCCAAGTGCTTCTGTAAGCGTGGAATGTTTGATGTAAGTTTCACAGGTATTGCCAGATCAAAAGGAGGGTTTTTTTGTTTATTTTTCAAGTGCTAGTATGTGGGTATTGACAGGTTTTTTTGTACTTTCACATTAAATTTGTGAATGGATACCTCTGGAAAATACTGTATTTTTGCCACCAAAATGAGACTACAGTTTTGTTTTAATTAGTTGTTTCTTTTAAATTGCTTATTAGGCTTAATTTATGTTCTCCTATAAAACAGTTTGGGCAGAAGTCACATGTGGAGTGTGCTCGCTTTTCCCCAGATGGGCAGTATCTGGTTACTGGCTCTGTCGATGGTTTCATTGAAGTATGGAACTTCACTACTGGAAAGATTAGGAAGGTAAGTTGCACTTTATTTCACACTAATAGTTCATGAGCCAGAGCACCTGGTTTTATTCTTTGAGATTATACTTTATTTTCATTTCTCAGGGACTGTGAATCTGAAAAGGATGTCTGCTTGGGTGATTGAAATGTTGGTCTGGAATCTTTACGTGGGTTTAATGTCTGGTTTGTCATAGACTTCCCTCTGCGATAACTTTTTTTTCTTTTTTACCTTTTTGGGTCATCTTTGTGGCCTCTAACATGGTGACAATAGCACTTTCTGGTTATTATAACACTATGGGGTCGCTTGATAATAAGTTGTAAAATGTAACTGAAGTTAAAACTCCTAGTACTTTTCTACTTTACCTTAAAATACGTTTCCTTGAATATACTATTTTGACTGGTGGATTGTCTGCTTTCATTTAGGATCTGAAGTACCAAGCACAGGATAATTTTATGATGATGGATGATGCAGTGCTGTGCATGTGCTTCAGTAGAGATACAGAAATGCTAGCAACCGGAGCGCAAGATGGAAAGATCAAGGTACAAATCTTTTTGTATGGTATGTTGGTAGAGGGGGTGACCAGAAAGATTTACTTGCAGTTGCAGTTTAGCATGGCTCCGAAACGGATACCTGTCATCTCAAGAGGTTTAAGCTTCTGCAATCTCATAACAAAGTAACTCCTTCTGTTTCATTTGCTGTTTCCTTTCCAGGTGTGGAAAATCCAGAGTGGTCAGTGTCTGAGAAGATTTGAACGAGCACACAGTAAAGGTGTTACATGCCTCAGTTTCTCTAAAGACAGCAGCCAGATTCTTAGTGCTTCTTTTGATCAGACAATCAGGTAAATAAACTGAGAACGGGTGAGCTACAGTGCAGGAGAAAAGAAAATAGAATTTTCACATTAAGCAGTTAAACTTTTGAATGTAGATCCATTTGACTTATGATTTGATCCTTTTGCATTGAGTTGCAGTACTAATAGGAGAGCATGACTGCTGAGGGTTGGAGAGGAACAGTTTGGAAGTTGGACCTTCCACTTTACTTAACTTGCGTTCTTCCAGGGCTAGGGGCTAAGTTCTTCTTCTGTTCTTCTGTCATTTACATCGACCTGGTGCGTTTTCTTTCTGGGAGACTCCTAGCTTAAGCAAAAGTTGTGTCAGCCTTCAAAAATAACTTTTTTTTTTTTTAATAATAAGCTTATGGTAGAAAAGATCTGAGGATATCAGGGTGACGACTGTCATCCTAATCATACTCACTAGCTTTAATAGACGACATGGCAGTAGTTGGTATCATCCAGTTTATTTTCCTTGTGAAGCAGTGTTGTGGTTTAACCCCAGCTGGTAACTGAATACCCTGCAGCCGCTTGTTCACTCGCACCCCTCCCCAGCGGAGTGGGGAGGAGAATCGGAGAGAGGAGAACTCAGGGGTTGAGGTAAAAACAGTTCACCAGGAGAGCAAGGAAAAAGATAACAACAATTGTATATTAATAATGATAATAATGAAATACAAGGATAATAGACTATATAAAATGAATGATGCACGGTTTCTCACCACCCAACAACTGATAAAGCCCGTCAGGGAGCAGGGATATTCCCCTGCAGCCATCCCAGAACGGCAGGTTGCAGAGAGAGTGAGCGAGGGAACAAACAGCTAAATGAACGGAAAGACCTGAACACACAAAAAAAGGGAAAAAGAAGAGAAATGGCCCACTAGCTGACCTCCACTTATACCGTGCATGCCATCTATGGTATGGAATACTCTGTGGCCAGTTTGGGTCAACTATTCTGGCTGTGCTTCTCCCACGTTTTTGCGTCTGCATATTAGTAAAACCTGGGAAACTGTAAGATGCCTTTGATCACTTAACTGTAACTAATAACACAGAAAGAAAAGCGGCTTTTTTTTTCCCCCCTTGAGAAAGAAACAGTGCTTGGACAATGCTGAGAGAGCTGGGTCAGGCTGGTAGGGGATCTCAACCCCTGAAGACTTCCAAAGCTAAGTTGGACAAGACTGTGAGTGACTCAGAAGCTGACATTTTGAGGAGGGCAGCGGAATAGAGGTCTTCTGAGGTCTCTCCCAGCCCAAGTTACTGTGATTCTCTGACATGTACGACTGGTTTGAAATCTCTGTTAAAAATCATGTGACCAGATGGTTTATCCATTTATGCTGACGAGAAAAAAACTTCCAGTGATGAGAAAGAGCCATAGACACAGGATCATTTTTCTCTTCACTCCCAAAAAATAATTCCCATTTCTCCAGACTGTCTCTGCAATTCTGCTTTTGGGCATGGGAAGTCTTTCCATTTCTCATGCAAACCACCCCTTGCTGTGTACCACCAGCACTATGTTGGGGTATGAGCTGTGGGGTTTCTTAACTGATCTGTGTAGTTCAGTTTCCCAATGTCCGTGGCATTCCTTTTGGGCAACTGTTCATGATGTTGAAGGCCCACAGGCTGAGATCTTGGGAACTCGGGAATGGGAGTTAAGTCTTTCTACAAACTTGCTTTGGTGCACAATCCAGTTAGTGTAGTTTAGCAAGTTGATAGTGTGTCAGCTCAGTTACAGCGGCTGGATATGAGGTCTGTCTGCAGAAAATCCAAGGAAGTATATCCATCTTAGGATGTTTGGGCTAAACCAAACAAACTTGGTGTTACCTGACACTTCCCACGTGCTGAGACTTAATGTGCCAACAGTTACTGCATCTTACCTAGTGTGAAGATCATCGTGAAGATCAACAACATGATAAACGAGTGAATTGGTGTGGGATAGGTATGAAGGTGGTTAGACTTGCATCTGTGCTCTAAGAAGGCTCATCTGTGCGACCTGTATAAATCAGACTAGGCATAAATTATAAAATAGTTTGATTTAGAAGGTACCTCTAGAGGTCTCTAGTCCAACATGCTTCTCAAAGCACAACCAACCTTTCAGCTAGGACAGCTTGCTCAGGGCCTTGTCCCGCCAAGTTCTCAAAATCGCCATGGGCAGAAGCCCCGCTGCTTCTTGCATCTGTCCTAGGGCTGTACAATCCTCTCAGAGGAAATTCTTTTTGGTCATAAAGAAAGTCGTTCTGGCTTGTTTTGTTAGGGTTTTTTTGTCTTTCTTTCTTTCTTTCTTTCTTTCTTTCTTTCTTTCTTTTCTTTACTTGTTCTTGTCCTTTAGCTGTGTGCCTCTGAGAAGACTCTGAGTCCCTTTCATAGAATCGTAGAACAGTTTGAGCTGGAAGGAACCTCTAAAGGCCATCTAGTCTCCAACTCCTCCGCAATGAGCAGGGACATCTTCAACCAGATCAGGTTGCTCAGAGCCCCGTCCAGCCTGGCCTTAAATGTTTCCTGGGATGGGGCATCGACCACCTCTCTGGGCATCGTGTTCCAGTGCTTCACCACCCTCATTGTAAAAAGTGTCTTCCTTATGTCTAGACTGTATGTCCCCTCTTTCAGTTTAAAACCATTACCCCTTGTCCTATCGCAACAGGCCCCGCTAAAAAGTTTTTTTTTCTCATCTTTCTTATAAGCCTCCTTCAGGTACTGACAGGCCGCAATCAGGTCTCCCTGCAGCCTTCTCTTCTCCAGGCTGAACAAGCCCAACTCTCTCAGCCTGTCCTCACAGCAGAGCTGCTCCAGCCCTCAGATCATTCTTGTAGCCTCCTCTGGCCCCGCTCCAACAGCTCTATGTCCTTCTTGTGCTGAGGCCCCAGAGCAGGAGGCAGTACTGCAGGTGGGGTCTCACCAGAGTCGAGCAGAGGGGCAGAATCCCCTCCCTCGACCTGCTCCCCACGCAGCTGATGCAGCCCAGGATACCGTTATTCAGTAAAAACTTGTTAGGTAGTGATGTTAACCAAATAGTTACATTTTTTGGGGTATTTAGTAAGGACTTAGATATCCTTTATATACTTTTTTTTTTTTCCTTCCCATTTTTTTTAAGGATCATTACAGGGTGGATAAGAGCAAGAATGAAAATTGTGACTTTTAATTGTAACTTTTAATACTAGGAAACAGACAGAAAAATACACAAACTCTGTTCTTACCTAAGTTACCAGATGGGCAGCAACTTCATCAAACCCTTGTTCCTGCAGCTCTTACCATCTGGAAGGTGCTGCTTAGCATTGATGTAGTGCAGTAATTCCGATCCTGCACCTGTTTGGTGACCTGTTAGTGAGTGGAATTCGCTCACTGCTGGGTAGATTTGGTTTGCAACAAAGCTTTTCTGTTGCTATGCGGACTCTTTGCTGCAGTTGAAAGCAGCTTAGATCAGTTTTGTCTAGTTCACAGATATTTTTCTTTGGGGGTTATTCTGACTTAATAATAATTTAACTTTGTTGTGGTTTAGCCCCAGCTGGTAACCGAATACCACGCAGCTGCTTGCTCACTTCCCCGCTCCCTGGTGGGGTGTGGAGAAGAATTGGAGAGAAAGGAAAACTCGAGGGTTGAGATAGAAACAGTTCACTAGAACAACAAAGGAAAAATACAAAAATGTGTTGTTAATGATAGGTTCTTGCCCTGCACTTTAGCAAAACCTGGGAAACTGGAAAATGTCCTTGATTGTTCAGCAGCATCAAACAGCAGCAGCGCGCTGTCACTGTTCTTCACATACTAAATCCAAAACACAGGAGCTGCTAGAGACAAAACCAGCTCCATCCTGGCAGAAACCAGGACAAACTTTTGTGTCTACAAGGGAGACAGCAGTTAAATGCTCCTGAACTTCCACTTCTCTGGGCTGAACAAGCCCAGCCCTCTTGGCCTCTCCTCATTCATCATGTGCTCCAGCCCTCTGGCCACCTTAGTGGCCCCTTAGTGGAGGCCCAAAACTGGACACAGTCCTCCAGAGGTGGCTTCTGCCAAGTAGCGGGGACCCTTAATCTGCAGACTGTGCCTCTCCTAATGTAGTTGGCGTGTGGCTGGGTTTTCTCCATGCCACAGCATGCTGCTGGCTTTCGCTTTGTTCTCCCCAAGGCCTGCAGACCTCCTCTGCAGCCGGTCAGTCCCCACCTCATTCTGGTGCCCGAGGTGGTTCTGCAACGATCTGTTCTCAGCGTCATGAGGTTTCTCTCAGACCATCTGTCCTGTTTGTCAAAGTTTGCAACTTCCTCATCTGTCCTTTTCAAAATTGTCTTGCAGGATATGGGACTTGCATTGTGAATCTGATTGATCCACTGCTTGATGACTGCATACGTTTTATGTTTAATTGAATGGGATTATGTAATATGTTTACTAGCTTTAGGCTTTTGACTGTACCGTAAAACCTAATAGTACCAATGGTACTGCTTTGGATGAAAATGAGGAAATGTGTGGATCTGGAGGCAACTGCACAGTGAACAGGCATTACAAAACATCATAATGAGAGATGCTAATCTGTTTAAATCCTGGTGCATATGAACTGTAGCATAAGCATTTTCATGTAAATTATGTAAGACTGGATGTTGAATCAAGGACAGCAAGCTTCAAATGGAATAAGGAATTTCATTCTCAAGGCTTCAGACTTCTGCTTGAAAACCGTGTTTCTGTAGCCAGTAGGTACTACAGTTTAAGGCTGGTAGAGATTAGCAATATAATTTCCTTTTAGATGATTGAGCAAACTATTCACAAAGTTGCACAGTAAGAGGCAATGGCAACAGCTTGCAAAAGAGAAAAATTCTGATAAGGAAGGAATTTTTCTTACCCGAGCTGGACACGGCCTTGGTCAAGGCCCCGAGCAAGCTGACCTCACTTAAAGTTGAGGAGTCTGTGGAACTAGACTTCCAGACTTAATTCTGCAATTTTTGTTTTGTCAGCTTCAGTTTCCCCTTTCATAGGCTTATCTTCCAGTACGTGCAGTGTATATTACATGGAGGTCCTGGAGGCTGAAGGTTGCTGGTATTTCCCTAAGCTTCTCACAGCAAGACGTAATGTCTTTGATGAAAGGGGGTTGTGATAAAAAATCTATGGCTTGTGGATTTTTAGCACTTTTTATTGTTGCCTACCAAAGGTATCTCAGATTTAAAATAAGCCAGAGGGTGGATCAGACTACCTCAGTTGCTCACTCAGTTGTGACCTCTGTTGTGTGACAGGATTCATGGTTTAAAATCTGGGAAAACGTTAAAGGAATTCCGTGGTCATTCTTCCTTCGTCAATGAAGCTACTTTTACCCAGGATGGCCACTATATTATCAGTGCATCCTCTGATGGCACAGTGAAGGTAAGATGGCATTTACCCTTTGTAAATAACATGTTCACACTCTTTGCATGTTGTAGCTGTTTTGTTGTAGCTGCTGCAGTCATTGGAGAAGGACTTGAAGGTAACCTGCAATAGTAAGTCTTTCTGCTTGTGACCTTTGCCGTAGATTGGTGTAAATGAGAACTGATGAAGCTTCATACCGTGCTTGCAGACTGCTGCAGAGCCCGTTTCTGCTGTATTTATGAAAGGAGGACATAAGATCAGTACTTACCTGCCTGTTCCTGCTTCCTTCTAGAAATAGAATGGACTGTGACACCTCTTGTCCTAGAATGTGGGGGTTCTGTTGTCTGAAATAATGGCATTTTCTTGCTTACTGTTTATTTTGGACACCTGTTTATTTCTTGGTGCTTAGGAGTCCCCTGCTGTGTAAGCTAAGTAATCTAGCATCAATGAAACTGACTACAGAAGTGATAGGTTTGGGTTCTGGTTTCAGCAAAGAGTGGAACTACTCGGTGTGTAGTAGTTAAGAGGAGTAAATCCTTGTGTGCAGGGCATTACTGACTAAAATAAATAGGTGACTGTAGAGACAGCTGCATTAAGTAGGGCATCGATGCAGTGCATGGGGGGTGGGTAAACAGATCCAGTTTACAGATGTGGCCTAGGAGGGTGTGATAGATTTCTGCTCATATTAAATGGGGTGTTACTTCAAACTTGCAGTCTTTGGTAGCCCCAATCATGAGAATAGCATAAGAAGGTGGTATCTTTCATTTTGATTGTACTAGTACGTAAATGGCAAAAACGTTCCACAGATGGTGAGTTACATTTTATTTTTAATATGAAACAAGCAGTTCCATTTCCTATTTCTAAACAGCTAGAACAGCCTGGCATAGAGCCTGCAGCAGCTCTAAGCTGGGACGTCTCTCCCACTGATATCAGTGAGGCTTTGCTTTTTCAGCTATTTTCCTGTCTGTCTTGTGTAAGGCCAATTGCATGTGCAGAGGCTGCACATATATTCATGATACCAGCTAAAACCCGAAAGCAAGTCTGGGCTCACCCCTTAGGGAATGTGCTTAATGAAAGGGAGCCAGGATGAATTTGGATAATGGAAGTGCACTTTCAGTTCAGTTGTAGTGAAAGCGATCATGGTGTACATGCTTCAATATTGATGTGTTAGTTTATTTTTTTAAAAAAATCTGCTTTAAACTATATTTTTTTAAATTCCTGTTTCCCTTCAGGAACCTTAAAAATATGAATCCTGTATACTGAATCAGCTTGTTTTTGTTTAATTTTTTTAAAGCTAATTGATTTTACATTTATTTTTCATACTAGGTTTGGAACGTGAAGACGACAGAGTGCTCAAACACCTTCAAATCTCTTGGCAGCACTGCTGGGACAGACATTACTGTGAACAGTGTCATTCTGCTGCCTAAAAACCCAGAACACTTTGTTGTTTGCAACAGATCAAATACAGTCGTCATTATGAATATGCAAGGACAAGTATGTGATTTTTCTGGTGTCTTTTCAAGTCATTTTAAGAGTGTCAAAAACCTAGTTAATAATTAGCCTTGGGTTAAATGTGATTTCCGTTTGCATTTGTGACAAACTATTCTGTACCCAGGTTATAGAACAGCTTGACTTGAAGAAAGTGATTGTAGGAGAGATCCTGTGTTCTAAACAGACTTAGTACAGCCTAAATGTTTTTGCTCTGAGCATGATAATGATGTGCTACAGTTTAATCCTACCAAATATTTTTGGGGGTGTATCTTTACAGATTGTAAGAAGTTTTAGCTCTGGTAAGAGAGAAGGTGGTGACTTTGTCTGCTGTGCGCTTTCGCCTCGTGGTGAATGGATCTACTGCGTTGGTGAAGATTTTGTACTCTATTGCTTCAGCACAGTGACTGGCAAGCTGGAGAGAACTCTGACCGTAAGTTCTTGGCTTTCAGCTTTTGCAGAGTTCTAAACACAAGGATGATCTAAATGCTCGTTATTTATGAAATCCGTAAGAAGTTTCATACCAAGGAATCTTTCACTTCTAGCAGCCATGATTGGCAACAAACACATTCCAGAACACTTGGGCCTAAAATGTCCTTAGGTTTTCTAGAACCATTTTAATTTTAAAAGTTACGAAAATATTAACCCACCAAGCCAGCAGTGATTTGGTTCAAACTTACTTGAACTAGAGCATGTCTTGACGTGGGCTCTGGCTGATGGAGACCAAGCTGTTAGATTTAAAGCTGTCAGGCCTAGATTTGCCTTGGATTAAACTAAAGAGGAATACCAGCTTGAATGTCTAAATTTAATGGGGAGCACTTAGGTGTGGTGGATTTCAGTGGATCTAAACCTTCAGCGAACCTTCCCTTGCCCAACAAAAAGTATCTCTTATGTCACAAAAACAGCGTACGACTGAAACTTAATATTGGGGGGTTTTGCTGTCTGCACGAAGCATGTTAGACTCAGTCCAGCTTTCCTCTAGTTCATATTTGAAGAGAACAATTAGCTTGACTTTGCTTAAGGAGGAATCTTGTGATGCATCTTTCTGCTTACTCTCTAGGTTCATGAAAAAGATGTCATTGGCATTGCTCATCACCCGCACCAGAACCTGATCGCCACTTACAGTGAAGATGGCCTCCTCAAGCTCTGGAAGCCGTAGCTTGATTTTACAATGAGCTATGAAGTGTGCCTGTTGATTGCAGGTTATTGATGTTTGTGCTTTAACAGGGTCTAAATGCACAGAGTGTGATAATTGCTCAATTTTCAGTTTAGGTTTCCAGAGAATGGCATTTTTACTTCTTGGTCTAAAGTTAGGTAGATTGATGCTTAAATATAGCATCAATATAGTTAATTTCAAATACCAGAGTAGCTGAAGCAACTTCAGTGAGAGTGTTTTTTCTGTCTCCTGAAGTCTGTACTCTTCGTACAGTGTTTATACACACTTACAAGTGGTTGCTGACTTCCTAGAATACAGTAAAATGCCCTTTTTTAATTTTTTTTTTTTTTTTTTTTTTTAGTGAATTATGTGGAATGGAAAAGCTGTCTCTTCACCACTGAAACAAAGGCACGGTTTTCCTCAAATGCAGATGAGGCTACTCTGTCCTCAGCTTGAAGGCAGAGGCTTTTCTAGCGCAGCGGGTTTTGCTGTGTTCAATTTTCACTATAATTTTTCTAATTACACATATTCGTAGTGTCACACAGCTTCCTCGCAACAAAACTATTCTTCCCCATCTCCCAGCACTTCCTGCTATAAACCTGCCTAATGCGGCAGTGAGAGTTTTGGGGGTTTGATTGCTTGGTTTTGTGGTAGGGGTTTTGGGGGTTTTTTTGAGGGGGTGTGGGTGTTTGTTTCTTGGTTTGAGGGGGGTTTTTTGGTGTTTTTTTTTTTTTTTTGGTGGGTTTGGGGGGCTTTTTGTGTGTGTGTTGTGGGTTTTTTTCTTCTGTTTTATTTCACTTCCAGGCTAAAAGGAATTATTACCTGGGCCCTCTTCCTGTAAGTTCATAACGTCTTCAGACCAGCTTTAACTGAAAGCAGGCCTCAGGGGATCAATTTTTTAAAACATGCAGAAGCTGATTTACCTAGGCTGAATTCCCAGTGCTGTGACGCTACATGATGCAGTTGTTTTGCTTTTTTTCCAGCTTACTCAGTTTAGCTTCCTATTTTCACGAAAGGATGTGGCATACTTAAGCTTTAAGGTTGGATCACATGATCTTGAGGTCCCTTCCGACCTGGTATTCCATGATTTTTTTTTATTTTTTAAATTTCATATGCCTGTGGACCTAGTTAAGGTGATATTTAGGTCCTTCACTATGATAAATGGAAGCTTTTAGGCTCTTCAGTTTGGAGCAGCTGATGATTCTGTGTGAGATCTTGACTAATGGACACTGTTGTAAATGTACACCAGAATCTTCTAAAGTCTGACTATAGTTTTTCTAGGATGCAGCAGAAAATGAGGTTTTGTCTGTAATGATGAGACAAACACATGTAGATTTGAATTGCTGCACTGTTTCCTGTCCTCATCTCTTGTAGAATTCTTTCCTGCCACAGTAATCTTCCAAACAGTAATAGCTTCTCTTTGATTTAATAAATTAGTTCAAATTTAAATAACCTCATGTTTTTATCTGGAAGGCTTGATCCTAATGCAAGTATTGGTTGTCAGCTGGTGGCTGGCCTCCTTCAGCACTAACTGGTGCACTTGATGGGTCTATGTTTATACTCTTTTAAGGAAATGCAGAAAAACTTCAGCTATACTTGTGACATAGCATTGCTTGTTCATTGTATCTGTAGTGTTTAGATTCGTGTTTAGCTGTAATGTTTAAATTTCTAAGTTGTTTTTTACTTCCTTCGGTATGGCAATAAAGTTATTTTTTAGATACCAAAAAGTGATTATTTTTCCTACCTGGGAGGACACCAGTGTGTCAGAAACGTCTCACAGTAACACATCTGACAAGCTCCATTGGCAATTGGTACTTTTGATACAGGAGAAGATCTTGACAGAATATTTTTACTATTATCTACCTTGTAGTTCATTTTACCTTCAGATTACACAGAACTGCTATTCCTCAATGTAAACTATATTTTACATTGTTCTTTGAAAGAAAAGTAGTTGTAGCACATAAAATTGTCAGAATCTTGAATGTTTAAAGACTGAAATATATTCTCTAGCTTAAAAATGTGAGAAAATCTGGCATTTCTTACGCTGTTTATTTAAGAGTTTATCGCATCAAGTACCCAAGACAAAAAAGCAGAATGTACTAATACTTACAAAAGAACAATAGTAAAACTTGCCTCCTGGGCCACAGCTGTAATTTGTGAAATAGCTGGCAGTTGGCACAAAAGTACAATGATAATCTAGGAAATGCCTTTTTTTTTTAAAAAAAAATGTAAAATGTAATTCTTTTTTAATGTTAATGTTAATTTTTTTAATGTGATCTAGGAAGACATTGTCTCTCTGGAGAATCAGCCAGGTGTTACGCCACTTACCTGTATGTAAGTTTTGAATAAGGCAACATCTAGTGCTTTAATATTAAAGAAGCATTGTTCACCCATGGGCCTTGCTTTATTCTTTAATCTTGCTTGGAGTTGGTGAGGAGCTGTCATACAGGGAGGAATGCAAAGTGCTTTGCAGGGGGAGTGCCCCAAAGTCATAGAATGGTTAGGGTTGGAAGGGACCTTGAAGATTGTATAGTCCCACCCCCGCTGCCACAGATGGGCAGGGACACCTTTCCACTAGACCAGGTTGCTCAGAGCCCCGTCCAGCCTGGCCCTGAAGACTCCCAGGGATGGGGCAGCAACAGCTTCTCTGGGCAGCCTGTGCCAGGGCCTCACCACCCTCGCAGTGAAGAATTTCTTCCTGATTCCTAATCTAAATCTGCCCTCTTTCAGTTTAAAGCCATTACCTCTTGTCAAACCACTGCATGCCCTTGTAAAAAACTGTCTTGTTTTTTTGTAAGTACCCTTTAAGTACTGGAAGGTTGTTACAAGGTTTCCCAGGAGCTGCCTTTCCTCCAGGCTGAACAGCCCCAACTCTCAGCCTTTTTTCATAGCAGAGGTGCTCCAGCCCTCGGATCATTCTTGTAGCCTCCTCTGGCCCCGCTCCAACAGCTCCATGTCCTTCTTGTGCTGAGGCCCCAGAGCAGGAGGCAGCACTGCAGGGGGGGTCTCACCAGAGCAGAGCAGAGGGGCAGAACCACCTCAACAGCTGCCCACACTGCTGGGGATGTGGCCCAGGATGGGGTTGGCCTTTTGGGCTGCAAGAGCACATTGCTGGGTCATGTTGAGCTTCAACGCCTGAAAGTCCTTCTCCTTGGGGCTGCTCTCAATCCATTCTCTGCCCAGCCTGTATTTGTGCTTGGGATTCCCCTGACCCAGGTGCAGGACCTTGCGCTTGGCCTCGTTGAACTCCATGAGGTTCACACAGGCCCAGCTCTCCAGCCTGTCAAGGCCCCCCTGCATGGCATCCCTTCCCTCCAGCGTGTCAGCCGCACCACACAGCTCGGTGTCATCGGCAAACTTGCTGAGGGTGCACTCGGTCCCACTGTCCGTGTCACTGACAAAGATGTTAAACAGCACCGGTCCCGATACTGACCCCTGAGGAGTGACACTCGCCACCGGTCTCCACTTGGACATCGAGCTGTGGGCTGCAGCTCTTTGAGTGCAACTGTCCAGCCAATTCCTTATCCACCAAGTGATCCATCCATCAAATCCATGTCTCCAATTTAGAGACAAAGATGTTGTGCAGGACAGTGTCAAATGCTTTGCACGAGTCCGGGCAGGTGACATCAGTAATGAATGACATCATGTGATGAAAGTCTGATGGGCCAGTTCATCTTCCTGTTTCTGTACAGGAATTCCATGAACTTCAGCCTTGCTCAGGTGGAATCAGCTGCCCACCTGCATGCACTTGCACAATGTATGTAGATGAGCTACTGCCATCTCAGCAAAACGCAAGCAAGCATGGGCTCCTGCACAGTTACACAAGTGGCGGATGTACCATTTTTCTTTTTTCTTTTTTTATGTTATTGGGGTAATACTATATCCAAGTAACACGTGGGCCTGTAGATGCAAGCTGTCGTCCTGCTCTGATACCACTACCAGCTTGCCATCTGCAAAGAAAAATCAAACCCTCCCTGGAGTCCTAGTAAGAGAGACCAGCTGAAAACTGAAGACTTGATCTCAAAAGATCCTTTATGAATGTCTCATAAAGCAGACAAATTCTCATAAGATCTCAGAGACTCATGGGACTATCTCAGGGTGCCTAAAGGACTGTCTCCGTGGGTGCCTGCCAGCCCTCATGAATCCATGACTCGGCATGTTGGTGAGGATTTTCGACCATGAGCGTGGGTGGGAGGGCCTGCCTCTGGTGCGGGGCAGCTTGGTAGCAGCAGTGTTCCGTCAGAGACAGGAAGAAGAAAGTATGTCACACAGATTTATAGGAAAGATGGTTACAAATGCTCTTCAAGTACAGCCTTTCTTCACTTTCTGCCTAGTCCCTGCATGGGGGTTGGGAGTCCCTCTTAAGCAAGGTTAGGCCACCTCCAGTTCCGTTGGTGTTGTGGGCTCCAGTGTGCTCACAGGATAGCTGTAAATGAACCCTACGACCTGGATCACGGCGACTTGTGAGAGACGGGCTGAGCTAACTTGGATCTGAATGTCAGGGGGAAAAGCATAAGCTTTAGGTAAATCCCAAGGAGAAAGATGGCTAAATGCGTTATGCAGGGGCAGAGTAAGGAGTCGTATGTTGGAATTCCTTGGCTCGCCATGGAACAAGATACAAGGGGATGGGTGCTGCTGAAGTGAAGGGACCATAACAAGTTTACCTGTAACAGGTGCTGCTTGCATTATGAAATGGGGTAATGAAGCCCTCTTCCTTTTCTTCGTGTCCCTTAGCCTGTAAAACTGCTCCCTGTGTAACAAATTCTTCTGATGCTGCCTCGGCTCTGCTGGGCAGGAAATGGCACTTGCTTTTCTGGGAGCAGGCACGTGCTGCCAACTAGTTAAGCCTTTCCTGTCTTCCCAAATTAGAAGCTTTGTAAGCCAAATCAACAAATAAGTGTTCTTTCAAGTTTTATTCACAGAATGACAGGATGTCTGAGGCTGGGAGAGTTGGAGACTCCACCACCTCTCCGGGCAACCTGTGCCAGCGCTCAGTCACCCTCACAGTGAAAAAGTGTTTCCTGATGTCCAGAGAGAACCTCCTGTGTTTCTGTTTGTGCCCATTGCCCCAGGTCCTGTCACTGGGCACCACTGGAGAGAGCATGGCTCCATCTTCTTTGCACTCTCCCTTTGGGTATTTCTGTACATTGGTGAGATCCTCCTGAGCCCTCTCTACCCCAGGGTGAACAGTCCCAGCCCTCTCAGTGTTCCCTCAGGAGAGATGCTCCAGTCCCTTCAGCATCATTCTGGCCCTTTGCTGGACTCTCCAGTATGTCCATGACCCTCTTGTATGGAGGAGCCCAGAACCAGACACTACTCCAGGTGTGGCCTCACCAGTGCCTAGCAGAAGGGCAGGATCACCTCTGACGACCTGCTACCATTAGCTACCTTTCCAAAAAGGGCGCATTACTGGCCCGTGCTCAACTTGCTGTCCACCAGGACCTCCAGGTTCCTTCTCCGCCCAGCTCCTTTTTGTCTGGGTGCCCCCAGCATACACCGGTGCCTGTGGCTGTTCCTCCCCAGGTGCAGGATTCTGAAATTCCTCTTGAACTGCATGAGGTTCCTCCAGGATGAGGAGGCCCCCCTGGATGGCAGCACAACCCTCTCTTGTGTCAGATGCTTCTCCCAGTTGTGTGTCATCTGCAGACTCACTGAGGGTACACTCTGCCCCATCATCCAGATCATTACTGGAAATGTGTAACAGGACTGGACACAGTATTGGCCCCTGGGGTTACACTACCGGTCACTGACCTCCAACTAGACTTTGGACCACCAGCCACCACCCTCTAGGCCTGGCCATTCAGCCAGTTTTCTGTCCATCTCACTGTTCATCCAAACCATGTATCAACAGATCCTCTGTGGGAATCATACAGGAGACACTGTCAAAGGCCTTACTGAAGTCCAGGCAGATACGGTTGCTGCTCTCCCCTCATCTACCAGGCCAGTCCATGTTGGTCAAGCGTGGCTTCCCTTTGGTGGAGCCATGCTGATTACTACTGACGGTTTTTTTATTGATGTGCCTGGAAATGGTTTCCAGGTTTAGCTGCTGCATCACCTTCCCAAGGACTGAGGTGAGGCTCACAGGCCTTTAGTTCCCTGAATCCAGCTTCTTGCCCTTCTTGAAGATAGGAGTGACATTTGCTTTCCTCCAGTCCTCGGGCACTTCCCCCAGTCACCATGATAGATCGAAGACTGTCGAGAGTAGCCTCGCAATGACATCTGCCAGCTCCCACAGCACTTGTGGGTGCATCCTGTCATGGCCCATGGGCTTATGTATGTCCAGTTTGTTTAAATATTCTCTGACCTGATCCGCTTCACCAACGGTACATCCTCCTTGCTCCACATTCTCCCCTGGTCTCTGGGACCTGGGATTCCTGAAGGCCAGTGTTGCTAGTAAGACTGAGGCAAAGAAGCCATTCAGTGCCTCAGACTTTTCCACGTCCTGTGTAACCAGGTCCGCTGTCTCATTCAGCAACCGGCCCACATTTTCCCTAGCCCTTCCCACCTATGTACTTATAGAAGCCCTTGTTATTTTGGATGTGCCTGACCAGATTCAACTCCAGTTGAGCTTCAGTTTTTATAATTTCATCCCTGGATGCTTGGACGTGTGTTCCTCCCAACTTGCGTGTCCTTGGTTGCTCTCTCTGGATGCTTCCTTTTTGCATTTGACTTTGGCCAGGAGTTCCTCGTTCATCCACACAGACCTCCTGTCATTTTGGCCTGACTTCCTGTTCGCTGGGATGGACTGCTCTTGGGCCTGGAGCAGGTGAACCTTGAATATTAACCAGTTTTCCAGGGCTCCTCTTCACTCCAGGGCCTTATCCCATGGGATGCTTCCAAGCAGACCCTTAAAGAAACCAAAAAGTCTCCTCTCCTGAAGACCGGGGTTGAGAGATTGCTTTTTACCCTCCTTCCTCTTAGGATCCTGAACTCCACCATCTCACAGTCGCTGCAGCCAAGGCTGCCTTTGACTTCCACAGTCCCAAGCCCCTTGGTGGTGAGTATGATGTCCAGCAGAGCACTTCTTATTGGCTCCTCTGTCAATCCCTTGGGTCAGGAAGTTCTCTGATGCTGATACACTCCAAGAACCTTCTGGATTGATTATGTCCTGCTGTGTTGCCCTGCCAGCAGGTACCGGGGTGGCTGAAGTCCCCCATTCTCTGGTCACCATAACAGCACTCATCTTACCCACTAAGAAAACACGGAACCTGGCATTTCTTTATCTGTCTGTGGTCTTGGAAAAGGATAGCTTAAATCAAACTTTGCTTTTCTCATTGTGCCTTACTAATACTTTGAGCACCAATCAGTCACAAATGGAAGCAGGAACATGCCTGCACAGATGAAGTTGCTGATGAAAAAGTCATAGGCCAAGTTGCTCACTTTCTCGACCTTGTGTCACACTGAAAGTTCAAAGCAGATTTGGGATCATCAAGCCTGGTCCCCTGGGCTGAGCAAACTTCTTGCACCGCTCAGCAGGTAGACAGAGCATAGGGAGGAGAGGACAGTTAGGGCTCTGAAGTCCTACAGGCAGCAGCAAAAATGAGAGCAGGCTCTTAAATGAGTCTGCAGTGGGCGTTTTCAGTTTCACAACAAACCTGTGGAATAGTGGAGCTGCTAGATTTCTAGGGAAAAAAAAAAAAAAAGCCCTACATGCCTGGCACAGAGTGCAAAGAATCATTGTAATAAGACTATTGGCTTGATGATATGAATTTGGTGGTGTTGAAACTGAAACACTGGAAGTAATTGCAAACATCAACTCAGGTTTATGATAGGTTGGATTACTAGGCTGGTAGCAGCTATTCTGTGCTACTGTATCCTCGGTTTCTACAGCAGTTCACTCCCCGACATGGGAAACTATCCCACATAGAACAACAAGAAGTTGGAAAATATTGTCTCATTTTTCAGTGGCATGGAATTGTTTTGCTGCTTGCTGTAGCTGTATGGTGCCCTGGGTACCATGGGAGAGCTAAGCACCTTGCAAGAGGCTACATGTTGTACTCTGTCCCAACTTGAAGGTCTAAGGGCTCTGTCCTCCTCCTTGCTAGCTCTCGCTTTCATTTGCTAGCGCCTTTTGCTGAAGGCTCACCCTGCTGCTGCCGGTGTATCTTTGGGATGTAGCTTTTCCTCGGTCACTAGCGCGGCTCAAGGCAGAAAGCTGAACTGGCGGTGTTCCTGCTGCCCCCCCTGCATCAGCAGCAGCAGCTGTCCCTGGGCTGCTCTGCCAAGGCTTCTGGTCAGCCACTCTCCCGGAGGCTAGGCCTGGCCGCTGGCCAGCTGTGGTGTCACCAGGCACAGAGCAGCATCCTCACCGGGGCCCTCAGTCAGGAACAGAAACACTGCCTCGACTGTGCTGATGCACTAGGGGTGTGGTGAATGGAAAACTAAAGCCTTCCTGGGGGGAAAAAAAAAGGCTGGGGATTGGGTTTTTTTATACAAAACAGAGTCATCTGAAGCAAAATAATGTCCTGTTGTTGTCCTCAAGGCCCTGCATTGAGCTCAGCTTGCCCTTGCTATTTTTGATCCAGTGGTCAAGGAAAAAAAAAAAAAAAAAAAAGGAAAGAATGTTTGCTGGGCTGCGAACATGTAGCGTTTTAGTGCTGTTGAGGCTCAAGGCAGTTGTGCAGGAGCCTCAGCCCTAGCCAGAGGTAGGATTACTCTGTTCCTCCCCTGGACTCAGCCAAACTCTCCTACTGATAAAAGCAAAGGCTGGCTGCATTCAAGTAGAATTTGGAAAAACACTTTGCCTACAGAATTTTATAAAAGACAAAGATAAAAAAAACCCCAAAAAACCCCACAAACAAAAGGTGAAACCCGCAGGGGATCACTATTCTGTAAGTACCTGAAAGGGGACGACATTTCAGATACAAAAAACTACGGTACCAGGTGTCTTTATAAAATAAAACCTGTAACACTTACAAGAGCTATGGATGTTATCTTAGACTAAATTTCCAGATACTTGAGTTACAACACACATACTGTCATGTAGCAGTTATTTCCAGGAAGGAAAAGTGAGCTCTCTACGTGACACTTCTGCTGCAGAGCAGAATGAAAAGCATAAGCTCTGTCCCAGGCCAGATGGTAGCACAAGACTAAACTACCACAAGAGAGGTTAAATCTGGACCTGTTGTCTCAGCATATTTTCTGCAAGAAGTTTTTTTGTTAAGACTTTTCTGTGAATAACTCTCTAAAAAAGAAGGGGTTGGAGTCTTTAAACCAACATCTGGTCTAAGAAAAGAGGCAATGAACCATTTTGCAATTATATTGGAAATGCTTCATCTACAATAATTAGAACATCCATACAGAATTTTCAAGAGTCAGCTTAAAATAACGCACACAATACATGAATTTCAGAACACCCTAGCTGCATCAGTCGGTCGTATTCACTGACAGCAAGTTTCTCTCCTCTACAGGTTCACAAGTGCCCACCAGCTGGGTGGGAACTGCTTTCTGTGACACACCGTGGAGAAATACCCCATTTCAGTAATCAGGTGGAAGTCAAGCTTCACATGCCAGCAGGCCGAGATGCCAGACCATGCGTCTGCTGACAAAGCCTGGAGGTTTTTACTCATGCGCGGTAGCAAAGGAAGCTCCTGCAGCAGCCAAGCAACCACCGGCTCTGCACACAGCAGGGCGCAGGACAGCGGGCCAACAGCAGTCAGCGCTGAACCAAAGCGAGTGTCACACCCAGCGCCAGGGCGGGCAGAGGAAGGGGCTACTCAACCTCAAGAGCAGTAGCTTCGGGGGGCTTGCAGATTGCGTGACTTTTACCGGCCTGTGAAGGTTGACCACACCCTTGTCAGCTTCACATACTGCGTGGTTGCATTACAGCCAGACCCTATTTAACAAACACCAGTACAAGCCCAACACATTAACATGTAATCCTAACTGGTACGAAACTTAACTATATCTTACTGTGAATTATAAGTACTTGTGCATACTTTATTAACAAAGTGTGAGATCTAGAATTCCTAGAAAGACCACCACAGATTCTTAACTTTTAAGCCTGGGCAATTGCACACATAGAGGAATTACAAGGCTTGGGGAAGGAAAAAGAGAGGAAAAAAAAAGACAAGCAGGGAAGGGAGTTATCTTGACCAAGAGGGAAGGGTGAAGTGCAATCAAATTAATTTGAGCTCACATCATGGAGCTTTATACAAATTGTAAAGTCTGTTTAATTACTTTATTTCTTTATGCTTTTAGAAACAACTATGGCTGGATAGAACAACAAATAGCAGGAAGTGAGGGTGAACTGCTTGTAGTCCTTCACTCATTTACTAATGCATACAAAACAAGCATCACAAGGTATTCACTGGCCCATTTATGATGTCTGACATTGAACACCGCCTCTAGGGTGATGCTCATCATCTTCATAGACTTCTCCATTATAGTGGTGTTTTCTTTTTTGAGATGGATCAAAGTCCACTAAATCCACTTGTTCCATTTCCTCAGTATCTTCTATTTCCTGCCTTGTAGGTAGCAGTTTTTCCAGTAAAGACAGCTTATCTGAGGAGAGGAAGCCACTCTCGGGGAAGTTCACCTGAAATCATCAAGAACTGGGGTTACTCAAAGTCTGCCGCAATCGGCCTTTTTCATCCCACTACAGGTCAAGTATCTGCCAAAGTCAGCTTTATCATCACAGATGACTTAAACTCAGTGCTTAAAAAAAGGAGTTACCTAGGTTACTAGGCTATTTAATGTCTGCAAGAAGTTAGCTTCTAACTCTGGTAACTTAACCAAGTCCTATCCAACACTTCTTCTGCCTCAGGGTGCCCCTTGGAATCACCTCAGAAGCAAAGTACAGGATAGATCACCATTAGAGATACGGCTGAATCTCCTGTAACCCTGCAGCAGACAGCCTGCTGCCACAGCTCCCAGCACCAGCTTCTCTCCAGAGAAGAAATCAGCGTTTTCCAGCCTACTTCTTTGCTCCAGCACAGGGAAAGTTACTACTCCATCCTTCCCACAGGATGATAGAAAACTAAAGAACGTGCCAAGCAAGTGGAAATTCACAAGGCATCTGAAGAAGTTCTTCTGGTACTTAATGTACTTTCAGTACAGAGTGTTCTGGAAGTTTTCTCTTTGTTCTGAACTGTAATTCTGTTTGATGGATTACATGTTCTCAGTGTCGAAAACAAATACCAAACCAGAACATCTGATAATTGGTATCTCTTCTCAATTGAGGTAATGCTTGGAGGTTAAATCTTGGATGGATATTCAGTGCTGAACTGTGCCACAGAAATTGATCCACTTACCCTGAATTCTATGATCAGACGTCCTTTTTCATATGGTCTGCGATAAATTGGCATACCTTCATTCAACACACACTTAATAGCCCCATGCTTCACAACCTGGCCTAAACAAAGAAAAAACCACAAACAAACCCAAAAAGCAAGGGATTCAAAGCACACAACAGAAGCAGCTTTAGTTTTGACTCCCTTCAATGTTTATGTAACCTTCTACATTGTAGTTAGACAGCTAGACCAATACAGAGTAGTCTAATAGGGACTTACTGCCTGGTAACTTTTGAGTAGGAAAGCAGGCTGACATCTACATTACATTGTTGTAACCTTGTTATGCTTCCCAAAGGAAGCATACTTACAAATTTATTAAGTGCTCCATCAGTTCCAAGGCTGAAAAAGTGGTTTTCAGAGACCCACGGCCTTCAATTCTCATGAGGTATCCTCAGGATACAAGTATGTCCATGAGGTAAGTCTGTTACTATATCACGCAAAGAGAAAGTTACTGCTGACTGCTATCCAAAAATCCTTTTTTGTTCAAAGACTTGTACTGCAAAGACTAGGAAAAAAAGCTTGTTACACATCCCTTGTACATCAAGATGGGATGTTTCCGTTCCTTTAAATTTCCAGCTTACACTCACCATATATTTGGATTTCTAGCCAAAAGCAAGCCAATCAATACTTACCAGGATGGGAGGTAATAATAATAGTTCTGTTATCCAGCGTTGTGATAGGCTTTTGAAAGCCACACAGTGCTTCAACCAGTTGAATATCCATAGACATCAGAAGGTCTTCATCTCGTCTAAGGCAGAACCAATCAAGACGTCACAGAAATGGAGAAGCAGTAAAAGAATCATACAGAAATCAGGTATTTAGCTTGGCAAAGACAAAGTTTCAATTTTAACAGAAGCCCAGGAACACTGAATATTGCTGCAGCACCGTAAGCCAACAATTGCAGGAATGGTACCCATGCTGAGAGCCATTACTGATCAAGTCCAGCTATCCAAAGCGTAGAAGTATTTATTGAAAAGAAAGAAACAGAGCAAGGCTCACTTGCATCCAGTTTCATTTCACCACTCCTTCCCAACTCTAGAAAAAAGTTGTGTCTCAGACTCCTAAACATTGCAACTGGAACAATTAATCTCTTCCTTTATTTAGATTAATACTTCAAGAACATCAGCTAGCTCTGAATTGTTCTGTTACACTTGCTTTCTGAAGATCTTGTACTAGGGAAGTCTGCACAGGTGGTGGCCACTCGGGGTTATGATGAAAGTACCTTCTAGAAAGCACCAAATACCTGGAAGAGAGTGTAATTGTTTCAATCGCCTACTGTGACTTCAGTACAGCAGTGCTAGTGACATCTGCATGCAGTGCATGTTCAAGAACTTAAGTTATTTCAGTCACCCCATTTTAAAGGTCTCTGGAAGGAGTCTTGCCTGAATAGTTAATTTTAGACTCTGATGGGAGAGGGGGAACGTTCCACTTGTCCCAGAGCAGCATGACCTCAACATAACCCCACAAGACCAGTAATATCAAGGGTTATCTAAGGATGCTAGAACTGAAGGCAGTGGGCAGAAAGATGGGCAAAAATAAGCCATCAGAGCTGTGACTTTCAAGTCCCAGGTAACTAGGTGAACAGTTCAGCCCAGACTGTTCCTTCACCATAGCTGATTCAGTATCTGGTCTCACTAGAAGTTAAGAAAAAAGTCAGCTGAGTAAGCTTATCTGAAGTGAACAGAAATGATTCTTAACCTGTGAGCTCAGTGTTCGTTGGCATGGAGTTCTGGCACCAATTTCCAGAGCTCAGCACCATACAGGACAGTCAGGCAGACCAGCTGCAGGTTTCCCAAGAACCTTTGACTCACCTTTCCTATTCACAAGTACAATGTCAGTGGCTGGTGTGGAGACAAATACTTTCTATAAATCCATTGATTCTGCCTTTATTGCTCTGAACAGAAGCAATGAGACACCAAGAGCAACACATTCCTGTGAGATGACCACTGTTGCTTTTAATTGGACAGAAGTGCCCTGGACAGCCTCATTCCACAAGCAGTAATGTAAAACAAGGAGGTCCAGTAACACAGACTACTTGAGACATAGTCGACGCTGTTTGAGTCACTTTTGCTTTTGCAAGAATGAACAGACAGGACTGATTATGCTGCCCAGGGCACTTGAGGAGGAAATTAAGTGTCAGAAACCACCTTTGGTCAGAAGGGTGCACACTGTATTCAGTAAATTTGTCATAAGTGAGATCCCTAAGCAAAAGTGAACACACTAGAAGTTTTCCGTGCCTTGAAGCCAACCAGGCAATGAACAGCTGGCTACACTAAATGGTAATTTTCTGAGGCAAGTGATGGAATGCCATCCTAGAAAGAGCAAGGAAATCACAAATATTCACGTCTACCTAACAAATAGTTCTTAAAATTCAAGATTAGTAAACTCTTAACAACCATAACTAGTTTTGTTTGCCTCCCATCCCCTTCCACTGCCGAAGCTCACTTAAGAGTATCTCACACTACCAGAACACAAGTGGCTGTGACTAGTTGTACCAGGACTACACAAGAACACAAGTGGCTGTGTACTAGTTGTACCAGTGACTAGTTGTACCAGGACTCCTGCACACCTCAGTGCTCCTATGGCCACCCAAACACACGCACAGGTGAGTTCTAGCCACATGATCTGATCTACTGCTATTTCCAGTAGACAAAAGGTGAGTGGTAACCAAGGACACATGGACAAACATCTCAGGAGTTAACACAAAGGACCTCCAGAGTTTTTACCTTGTAAATACAGAGTTGTCTTTCTGATCCAAGACAATAATAATGTCCCCGGGCTCTAGTCCTGGCTCTTGGTCCCCTTCACCATGGAATGTTATTTTCTGACCATCCTTCATTCCTATTGCAGAAAACGAACATTTTTCGTTATTTTAAGTGAAAAGCAGCATTAATAAATATTTGTATTGGCACAGGTGGTGCCAAGAAATCTCTGGATCTTTAAATCAGAGCATCAGGACCCACCCGCTTGAAGGATTAGTATTCTTTTTTTTTTTTACCCACTCACATGTCCAACTGATTTTAGTGGTGCCAATCTGAACTATGTCTCAAAATCATTAAGTTTAGTTGTAGTGCAAACCAGGCACCTGCCAAGATAAAGTCCTTAAGGGAAACATCATAAACCCAGCTTTCATTATATGCACAAGCAGTAAACACAATGGAAACACTGCATACAAAATACATTTTGAGAGCAAGTGACCAATTAGCTTCTTCAGTTTTATAAATGCAGGTAGCAGAGCTACTTATGCAACATGATGTGCTTGCTGAGTGCAAGAACCACTCTTCCTATGACTGTTAACTATCATGCAAGAAACCCATTTCACCCACACAAGTCTCTTAACCGTAAATTCTACCTGTCTCATGCTAGCTCACTGTGTTTTTCTATAAAGGGAAAATAAACTCTTAATGATTTCCTGGTTTAAAGCATCAGTAATATATTCCCACGAGCCCTCATATTTAATGTTACTGTAGGATTTTCCTATTTGAAACAGATCCAGGCACCCCATAAGGTGTGCTTACATGTACAACAGTTGCAGGTGACAAGCAAGGTGCAGCTTGCTGTGTCTTACAAGCTGCACTACTCCAGAGACTTCTCCCAACAGGAGAAGTCCTTCTCGCAACAGGTTGCTTCTGAGCAACCTCCTCAGAAACACGTCACTCATCACAGCTGTGTTCTCCCATCACGGTGAGGGTTTGTGTTATCGAGTTGCATTTTGCCAGGTAAAAGTACCTACACTGTGCAGCACTGTCAGGGTTGCAGAGCGAACAGAGTTCTAAGCATGAGAGGCTTAGCACTGCCTCTGCACCCTATTACTATAGCAGACCTGGTTCCCCTTCACACTGAAACACAGTAGAAGTGATCGGAGTCTGCAGTTTCCCAGCAAGATGAGCCAAGAAGTGATGAGTTTTAATTAATCCAGCTACCTGATCAAGCCTCATGCTTATGAGGCTGCTCAGAAATAATTCACTTTTTAGAACACTGCAGGTTTCAGCATACATCCTCAGTTACGTGCACAAGTATTAGATGCCAACATAGAAGTCAATCTTCCCTACAGGCAACTTTTCTACTTTTTAAAGGCAGCAACAGGCAATTATACTGTATGTGTATTCGGTAGTGTTACTCACCAAACCAACACCATGCATTTGCTAAAGCTTCTGGTTTAGCACTGCAAAGTCAGTCACAGTACATTCGAGTTCAATACTTCACCTCAGTAAGACACCTCACCTTTGTCAATGTGAACTTCTAGTATCTTCTTCTCTCTAACAATTTTTCTGCCAGTGCAGCTCTTGCACCGGTCCTTGGGGCTGATACGCTCCCCATGCCCCTGACACTCCATACACACAGACTGGATTTGTTGCACCATTCCTGGCCCAATCTGGTGAATTCTGATCTGCATGCCTGTTCCTCTGCAATTAGGACAGCATTCTACCGCACCTTTCTTACCACCACGACCTGAGGAGAACAAATTTGGGAGATGATTAGTTACACACTGGCAGAAGAAAAAAAAAAAAAATCAAAAGCTTTAGAAGCAGCTTGTGTTTAGTTTCACAGTTACCTTCACATTTGTCACAGATAACGTTCTTCTGCAGTGCAAGTTTCCTTGTTGCACCATTGTACATATCTTCTAAACTTACTGACAACTGGTGGACCACATTTTTGCCTGTAAAAGAAAATGGATATTTACTCAAGTTAGAAAGCTTGGTCTTCAAGTAACAGTAAACTTCCCATGTCACTGTGCTTAAGTCATGATAAACCAAGTCTATAAACTTTAACATCTTGTTTTAATATAGCCTTATCTTGTTTTGCTGGTATTAGTCAATAGCCCCTTCCTATCTGATGTCAAATTAGGTAAAAATTCTAATGGCTTAATCTAATAGAGAAGCATTAAAAACAAAGTCTGGGACTGTTCTGTGAAAGCACAAACAATAGCAAACAAAATACGTAGAACTTTAGACATTTAAGTTTTGTAAGCTGGGACTTCAGTTTTAACAAGTGACTGAATGCATCTCCTACGAGGAAGTGGGAGGTACTCTCTAGAGTCAGTAGCTACTTTCTTCCTCCCACCAGGGGACTTTCTGGAAACAGAATTGAGTAATTAGACTTTTACACTCAGGAATTAATTAGAACTTCAGCTAATTTTGCAGGTTTAGTTTTGTGAAGCATACAAAGTTCTCGCTTACTAGGAATAATTTGATACAACACTAACATTTTGATACAAACCCTTTTTTCTTCCTCTTATCACTAGATCTACACTAAGCAGTGATGGGGTCAGCACTACTCTTAACCAGTTTAAAAGAATTTCCCAGTGTGATTAATCTGGACTTTAATTCTGGAGCAGCATTATACTGCAGCTTCAGGTCAATTCCATTGTATAGCTCAGGAAAACAAAAAGGTTTCAGAGACTGAATTTGATCTGGCTATCTTATTTAGATATAGTTACTTTCAGGTAAAGACCAAATTCACATTTAGTCACTATAGTTACAGTAGCATAGTTATAAAATCATTTAAAGTATGTTACTCTTCCACTTCCTATGGAGCCTGGGCTTACATTCAGCTTGAGGATTTCCAAACACGGCATCTGGTTAGCTATTAACGTAAGACAAAGCACAAAAGACCAAACTACCACCGTGTGAACCAGATGCCCTTCCCTGTTCGTTTCAGGTGTTAAGGACAACGTTTTCTCCGATCTCAAGTTCAAGCCTGAAACTTCATTGTAACGCTATTTAATGACTTAGATCTACAGCATTCTCCTCAGAAACTCTTATCCTGTCTACCACAACGATCACGCTGTAAAGTCTGGGAAAGCATCGCAACTATGCACGTTACCTCGTCTCTCTCTCTGCATCCTCCCACCGCCGCCAAAGAACATATCGAATATGTCCATGGGGGACCCGAAGCCACCACCAGAGCCACCCTCTTTGATGGCTTGCTCGCCTCCTTTGTCATACAGGTCTCTCTTCTTTGGGTCCGACAGTACTTCGTAAGCTTGGGAAATCTGCTTAAACTGGGAGAGACATACACATCGTGCCTCAGACAGCCAGGCCTTAAACCCACAAGCGGCACTCCGGCGGGCCCCCCGGCC
>JMFS01087922.1:0-21532 GCA_000699545.1 Podiceps cristatus
TACCATTATCTACCCTTTTAAAAAGTTGATTAAAGGCATGGTGGTGTTGGTTGATGGTTGGACTTGATGATTGTACAGGTCCTTTCCAACCTTAGTGATTCTGTGATTCTGAGGTTAAATCCATGTGCAAAGAGCTGTAATAAATTCAGTAGATTTTGGTCAACTTTGTATGTTGTTTTGTTTGGGTTGGTTTGTTTTTTAATAATAATAACCTTTTAAGCACAATTAAAAACACAGAAGTAATATTTAAAACTTTTTAGTTAACTGTTTATCTTATGTAAGCTACAGTAATCATAGTAATGAATTTGGGCTTGTCATACACTATTAAATTCTGTCTCATGTGTTATTCTTCAATTACAGCCCCATATGAAAGATTAAGCAAAACTTTGAAAGCATAGAACAACAGAAAATACAATGTCAGAAGAAGAATTTCAAAGCTAGAAGAAAAAAAAAAAAAAAAAAAAAGACATGCATAGTATAAAGTTTAGAGTATGCTAAATAGTCTATTTGATTCAGTATGTGGATACTGAATCTGGATTGTAAAACTGTAGCTATTTCCAGTTTAACCACAGGCTTAGTGGTTGTAATTGTGACAAATTGTTGAAAATCTTTTTCGTTTAGCTTCCCATAAATAAAGTAGGCAAAGAAATCTTTCTCCCTTTTATAAAATAAACAATCTAGCTTTAGCAAGATAAGCATCAGTGTATTCAGATGTATTCTGGAACTGTATTAGAAATCCTTATAAATTAATTAACTTCATTTAATAGAATAACTTATTTACACAGAACACCATCTAAGAAAACTATTTCCATACTTCAAAATATCATGTTATTGCATTAGAAGTATTTAATAAAATATAATGATTTGCATTTTCTTTAGAAAATGTGCTATGATATAGTTTGGCTGACATTTCATCAACAACTGAAAAGTGGAATATGGAATATGAACTATCATATCATAAAATCTTTGTTATGGGAAAAGTCTCAGACCTAAAGGAAGCTAGTACTGGAAATTGTAAAGTTTTTGTGGCTTTTTGCTTCTTTTTTCTTATTTGATGGGTTTTCTTTTTAAATATGTCAGGAATCTAACTTAACTTGTTTCCTACTATAACTTCTAATACAGAAATGCAAGAAATACAGGTACAGTTTCTTTACTGAAAATACAGTGGTCCTCCTTTCACTAGGAAGGCTGGAATACTATTAAAAGAAACAATAAATGAAGTAAAAATTCCTAATATATATGTAAATATTTTGTAATTTTTAGTACCAAGTTTTGCTATCCTCTTTGCTATTCATCAAGAGTGAATATTTGTTGCCCCTCCCACATTCAAGAAAGGAAAGTGCCAGCACAAAATGCATATGAAGGCATAAAATCCCCTTTTAGATGATCCATTTATTATAGAAATATTTGGACAACTGCAAAATGTCCTTGATCATTCAGCAGCAATGAACAACATCAGCACACTATCAGCATTTTTCACATACTAAACCCAAAACACAGGAGCTACTGAAAACAAAACTAGCTCCATCCTGGCTGAAACCAGGACAATAATCTATTCAAAAGAGAGTTCTAATGCTGCAGTTACAAGGTAGGAAATATCAGTGTTACATTTTGTACCTCTATGCTTATATAAAATGTTTGATTGCAGACTGCAATTTTCTGCGAGATTCTTGTGTTCTAGAATGACGTTTTCCTTATGCAGGAAAGTAGTCAAAGAACTAGACATAGTTATTGTGGTCTGAGAACTATTTCAGAAGCTTTGGTAAAGGTAGACAAAAAAAAAAATTCCAGATATGCCAGACTGGAAAGCAGAAATAGATGGAGGTTGTAGAAGCCAGAATGGGATTTTTAGAAATTTGGCAGAACCAAAAATTGCAGTTAAAGAAAAAAAAAAAAAAAAAATATATTGTTTTCTTGTTTTGTTGTCATTCTGCTTGTTTGTGTGTTTAATGTTACATATAGCTGTTTTCCATTATAATTTTTTTGGAAGTTCAGGGACACTGAGGAATTTCATCTTCCCATCTTTTTGCAGTCTACCATCATAGACCTAATCCTACATTTCTGATGACTCTGAGAGTTCTGATATTGATTTAGTTCAGAGAAGAACCAACTTAGATTCTAACTTTGTGAATGTAAAACATATTTTAATCTGTGTGCAAGTTAGAGTTTACACAAAGTATGCTGCTTCACACTATTGATCTTCAGCAACTTGCTTACCAAGAAACAGTAGACAGAAGATAAAAATGGCTCCAATGAGAAAAGTTCAGTATTCCACGGAATATGATATCCTACGTCTGACCATGATCAGTAGTACCCCATAAAGAAAAGACAGAACAAGAAGACTCTTTAAGGACAATTATAAATTAAGTAAATGGTCCTAATGTTTAAATTTCAGTCTCATTCTCAAGAACTTCTTTTTTAATTTTTTAACCTAATCAAAACAATGTAAAGTATGTTTGCCAAAAACTCTTGTCAGCTTCACTTATTTTTTCCTATTGAAAAGGGCAAATAAAGAAAATGCAAACCAGGTATTGATTATATATTTCATGGAAAACATAGAGTTGGTTTTTTTATAATGTGATTTCAGGAGATTTTATTATTCATTTGTGGTGGGTTGACCTTGGCTGGATGCCAACTCCTCTATTCCTCTCCACCATCAGCAGGGCAGGGGAAACAAAATATAATGAAAGGCTCGTGTGTTGAGATAAGGACAGGGAGATCACTCAGCAATTAGTGTCACAAACTGCTCCAGCGTGGGTTCTTGATGTGGGGTACAGTCCTTCAGGAACAGATTGCTCCAACGTGGGCTCCTCTGTCTCTACAGGGCCACAGGTCCTGCCAAGAGTGGACTCCAGCATGGGCTTCCCACAGGGTCACAGCCTCCTTCAGGCATCCACATGCCCCAGTGTGGGGTCGTCCGTTGGCTGCAGTTGGATATCTGCTCCACCTTGGGCCTCCACAGGCTGCAGTGGCACAGCCGGCCTCACCATGGCCTTCATCCCAGGCTGCAGGGTAATCTCTGCTCCGGTGCCTGGAGCACCTTCTGCCTCTCCTGCACTGACCTTGGTGTCTGTCTGCAGGGTTGTTTCTCTCACATTCTCACTCCTCTCTTCTGCTGCAGTTGCACTGGGTTTTTTTTCCCCCCTTCTTAAATATGTTATCCCATAAGTGCTACTGCTATCGCTGGTTGCCTTGACCTTGGCAAGCAGCGGGTCCATCTTGGAGCGAGCGGGTATTGGCTTTATTGGACATAGGGGAGGCTTCTAGCAGCATCTCACAGAAGACACCCTTGTAATGCCCCCACTACCAAAATCTGGCCACACAAACCCAATAAAGCATTTAAAGATGGTTAAAGCTGTAATTTGATGATCTCATATATGGAGAATAATTGCTCACTAATGTTTAAAAACAGGAAATGCAGAGAAATATCCTAGTGATTGAAAAGGATTGGGTACTGCATCTTTTGAATAAGGTAGAGATGATTGGAATAACAAATACATACTGTTACATTATTTAGTGTTTGGGTATATGTGTTTACGTGTACTTCATAAACTGAGACCATCCCTGTTTCACTCTGTGTGAATAAATTTGTATATAACATAAATACTTATTCAGTACACTTTATGCACAGACAGTTACTGGTTTAGACAGATAGCAACTGTGTAACTGAATAAGTAATAAAAAATATTTATTTATTTACTTATATGCATGCATATTTGTTATGGATACAATTATTTTTCCATTGTAAATTGCAAATCACCTAGGAGAGAATAGGACAGAATAGTTTGGAAACTGTGGGATGTATATTATATTTTTATTAAAAGCTTGAGTTTCTTTAGTGTTACTGATGTATAAGAAATATGATTGGAATTAATTTTTAAAATATTTTTGCTAGTTTTCCTCAAATAAGAAGGCAAACCAGCAGTGTAAGGTAATTAAAGTTTCTTTTATTTTTTTAAATAAATTGGAAGTGCTAGTTATTTTTAGAACAATAAAGTGAATTAAATTCATTAAAATGCATTTAATGAGTGAACAAAAAGCCTAAAAAATAATTAAATTTTGTGTAACGTGATATAATGTGCATTTATTGATTCCAGTTTCTAAGATTTCTTGGGGCAAAGGGTGATAGAGATGTAGGAAGAAGAAAGAAAATATGTTGCAGGAATTAATTTGAAAAGTTTCTGAATTCTAAGGGAGATGGAAAACTGAAATGACATTAACAGTGTGCTGAGTTGCCATACGGAAGGGAGTTTTATTATTAGTTTATCAATAATTGTTCCTTCATTAATGGAACAGCAAATAATTTTACTTGAACAATAAGAGGTCTAATAGGAATGAACTCCATTTTCTTCAACAATAATTCAGATGTCGTATTTGAACAAGGTATTCGGCCCTTGGCCTCACAGTTTATTCACCTGAGAACCAATTATTGACTTCTAAAATGGAGCACTCGTCCAATAAATTCTAAATAATGCATATCTTAATTTCATGTATATGCATCAAATTGAATCAAGTATAATCACAAATTGTAATGAAAAGTGCAAAATTCTCTCTGTAATAGTTCATCTCATAAAAATTACAAGATTTTATTCTACTTACATTTGTTAGATAGTAAAAAATTTTCTTCAACGCTGTTAATCTCGGGTCATTGATTTTTAAGCCTTTACTTCTTGCTTACTATTTTTATACAAAGCAAAGGATAAGAATGTTTAAAAAATCCTTTATAAACATATTCATAAAGAGCATAAGGAAGAAGAGAAGGTGAGTCAGAATTCTGATAAGCATTAATAAATCTTCATGTACATTACAGCCCTCAGAAATGTTGACAATTATTCAGTGGTTATGCATGAGTGCTTATGTATAATGCTGAAAAACTGTAATTATCAGTAAAATTTTGCAACCACTTCATCTTATTCTAATATGAATCATGGATGTCATAAACATTGCATACACTAAAGATGGTTATTTCTTTACAAACGACTTATATTTCTTTTATGGGGAAAAAAAAAAAACAAACAAAAAAACACCCACATTTAGTGAACTTCCATCTAGTTATTTATTCAGTTATTTCTTTCTTTCCCCTACATCATTTAAAAATTATCTGAAAACAACTTTGATGCAGTTCATTATAGCTGCACACTCACTGTTGATCATTCAGATTAACTTAGTTTAAAATTATTTGTCATATTGATGTAAAAAATGGAAAGATAAAACTTTCCAGGGCTAGAAAATTATGTACTTTTGTCCTTCCAGAATCCTATTGTTACTCACAGGGAAGAGTGGTTTTGTGTTCACAGTAAGGAATGCATAATGTTTTGTTTCTAAATGTGATGGATTGATTAGACCCTTTTGTAAATCCTAGCATGCTGTAGAGAAACCTTGCATGAAGTTCATCTCACCTAACAATAGATATCTCAAATGTAGAAGTCTCTCTAATCTTGACAACTTAGGCGCTTTTTTTCTAGTCAGTGCTGAGAAAGAGGTAATTTTATAGTGATATCCTTCCCATCTGTTTTTTATACAGTTAAACAGAGATAAGAAGATAATAATCCAACAGGTGGAAAAGCTGCAGGTTTATTTTGTTTTCTGTTCTCAAATCTGTACGTAGGGTGCATGATAACTATTTTAGTCCAGAAACTCTTATGTTAGATATGTATTTCTTTTTAGAAGATTAGAAAGTGTAATAGTATTTCTGATGGATCCCATGCAGAAGTATGAAATTCACTTGTTACAGTCAGTAGGTGATCCAAAGTCTGTTGGTGTATATTAACCTGGATATTCAAGAGATTCAGTAATAAATGCATCAAGTTTCAAAGGTAGGGAAGATAAACAGCTAAGAAGACAGTAGAACAATAAAAACATTCAGGGAAAAAAATAGATTGTAAGCAATGTAAGCAGATAGATGTAAGCAGTATGACAAAATGGTGTGAAAACTTCCAGAAGCTTCATCATTAATCTAAAAAAAATGAAGAAATGCAGAACAAGACAATTTTAAATTTCCTAATGCCAAAACACATTAGTGTCACCTGGAAAAACGTTAAACAAGGGCAGTCCTTGGTGCTTTAAGTTCTGTTGTAACTGTCACTGGACAGGCAGAGCTGGAGACGTGGCCGCACAAAGAGGTGACAGAGGGAAGGATTTAGAGTTTGTAATTACTTTAAAAAATAAGATTGAAAACAGAGGTCACAGAGGGACCTAAACATCAGCTAGGACAGAGCAAAAAGGCAAACATAACAGACAGAGGCTAAAAGGTACAAATTAAGAAAAATGTTTCATGTATTTCAAGACCAGTGTTTGAAAGGCATATGGGAAGAATTCCCTATGCAACCAAAGGAAGATGGTTTGGGGAAAGCAGGCAGACTGGAGGTGTTAAAAATTGCATGGATAACTTGCACATATCTAGAACATGTTCCTGGATGTATGATAGGAAAGAGTAGAAATAACATGTCTTGAAGTTAGGCTAACTGAAAAGCATGTGGAAGACTACAGGACGTGACAGTTATCAATGTGAGATGTTGAAATCACTGACAGCACCATGCTTGTGGCTAAACTTCAGAGACGATTGATGGGAATGATGTGAAAAACAAACAAACGTCATAGACAGCTGAATAGGATTGTTGACAAATCTTTGAGGAGCAGGGGTCAGTAGTGCCTTGGTATCTCCACTGGCAGTACCATGAGAATAGATGATATAGGTAATACTAAGCTTATTATCAGTGAAGAAAAAGGAATTAAGAGTGGGCTGTTTATTTGGAAGGTGGTTGTGGAAGAGAAAAGGAGGCACTAAGGCAATGAAAAGAGAGTCAAGAAATGAGAAAAAGGATAAAGCATGCACACTAGCTGACTGGGGCTATTGAGGGGTGTCTGCTGGCCACCCCTGTCTTTTATACAGCCATAAGCAAATGATATGTGAAAATGTCATGAACAAATGATGGTGAGGATGAGATTTCTCTCACTTAACTCTGACTGTCATATTCCCATCTGATGACAAGGTGAATGACTCTCTGACTGTGCCTGTCTCTTCCCTCTGCCAGTCTATAGGCAGACTAAGCTACTTCAAGTGACAGGTTTTTAGATCCCTATTTTTTTGTCTGATTAAGGGAAATCAAAATGGCAAGAATATTGTTAGGATGGAAAAAGCTAAGATATAAATTCATCTTCTTTAAACCCATGTAAGACATGAAAAAATGCAGTTACAAAATAAGGACTGGCTAGGTGGTGGGGTTAATTCGGTATAATTGAACTTAGGAAAAAAGAAAGGCTTTCAAGTACTGCTTAATAAAACCTTAAGGGACTATGAAATCTACAGAGACTCAGTTCATTTCCTCATCAGATTTATCTGAGGATAGAAGAAGAATTTCACTAATTAAAAGCCAATGCACCTTTTGAGTCTCATAAGGGGTTCAGTATTAGTCAATCTGAACTGTAATAAATTCTTCAAATCCTCAGAAAAAGAAGGGAGTAGAAGAGAGCAGGGAAGGATCTTCAGGATCACTGATGCTTATTGGCATGTGTTCTGGGAGTTTGCCTTTTGATTTGGAGTATTAATGCTGCTGTTATTTGATCTCAGTCAGCCTACAGTCATAATTATTAGCATAAATAAATGAAGAAAAGCATGAAGAGCTGGTATGTGACAGGTTTTCCACATATAAAGCTGTGAAAAACTTTGTCTTGTCCCTGCAAACTCTAATTATGTTAACTTAATAGTTCAAGTTCTTTCATACTTCTTGATTTCCATTGTCTATTAAACCTACCTTTTCAATGACAATTTGTAAAATGAAAAAAGATAAGAAAAAAAATATTCTACTACAAAAAGTAGAAACGGAATACTGATAATTTTCAGAGGTTCTCTCTTTTAAACTCATCAAAAAGTCATAGAAAATTAAAATAATTTGTACTTTATTTTTGCTCACTTTGCATTTGTTGCTGGAAAACAGCTTAATTAAAGTTTCCCATTTCACTTGTAAATAATATAATTCATCCAATATGGGAAAATTGTAATCCTTTATTTTCCGTTTTCATGGTTTAACCCAGGTGGCACCCAAATACCACTCAACTGCTTGCTCATTACCCCACTTCTTAATGGGGTAAGGAGGAGAATTAGAAAGAAAGGAAAACTCATGTTGCTGGAAAACAGCTTAATTAAAGTTTCCCATTTCACTTGTAAATAATATAATTCATCCAATATGGGAAAATTGTAATCCTTTATTTTCCGTTTTCATGGTTTAACCCAGGTGGCACCCAAATACCACTCAACTGCTTGCTCATTACCCCACTTCTTAATGGGGTAAGGAGGAGAATTAGAAAGAAAGGAAAACTCATGGGTTGAGATAAAGACAGATCACCAGGACAGCAAAGAAAAGGACAATAATCATTATATTATAAATTAATAATGATAATAAATATAGTTGTAATAAAATCTACAAAATGAACAATGCACAATTTCTCACCACCCAATGACCTGATGATGGATACAATCCATCCCAAGCAGCGATCATGAAGTCAAACCAAGAGTAATCTCAGAACAGCAATTTCCATAGCAGGGATCTCAGCAAGGCCCCAAGCAAATGAGCAAGGGAACGAATAGATGAATGAACAAACAAATGAAAGCATGAATGAAAGGCATCCGGCCCCAGCCAACCCCCACTTATATACTACATCTATGGTATGGAATACTCTTTTGGCTGGTTTGGGTCAACTATACTGGCTGTACGCCTCCCAGGTTTTTGCACCTGCACATTACCAAAACTTCGGAGGCTGAAAATGTCCTTGATCTCTTAGCAGCAACTAATAACATCAGTACATTACGAACATTCTTCACATACCAAATCCCCTACTAATTCCAAAACACAGTAGTTACCAGGAAGAAAATTAGCTCCATCCCAGCCAAAACCAGAACATTAGTGCAATTATCTGTTATCTAAGATGAAGGATTTATGATACATTGAGTGAAACAGCAAGTTTTAAAAGAGAAAATAACTTTTTAAAATCAAATATGTATGAGAGTTTGATTAGGTGGAAAGTAAAGTTATGAAAGCAAGGACATTCAAGACCTTTTTACTTTTATTGTCCAAATACTACAGTATTTTTCCAATCTCAAAGTCATCCTTTAAATAACACTTAAAGAATATTTGGGCAAATTTTATGTTCCATTCGTGAAAAATCATCAGTGCTTTTAAATTAGTTATCAGGAAATGCAAATTATTACATTTGCAGCTGAAATATGTAAATTCAGGACATTGTGATGTCTCTGAGATTGCTAAGGATGTTGTTAGCTAATTATATAACCTAAGTCAATGTCTAAAAATTAGAACTCTTTTTTTTTTTTTTTTTTTTTTTGAGCTATTTTGGAGACTGGATCTATCATCTTTCAGTGCTACAAAACTTAAAAACATTTTTTGTATTTTTTCTTAAGGATAGTAATAAGTGGGAGTAGATTATTCCCGTATTTCCTTCTTGGCACAGCTTAAATACATTAGGAAGTTATTTCCTTGTGCTTCTGAACTTCTGAGCCAGAATGTGGAACACACACATTTGGAGGCAAAGAAGGCAAACTAATCAGTCAAGTACAAATTCTGTAAGTATTGGAATCTAAATTCAGAAAGAGGATAAACTCAATGTTTCTGGTGATAAGCCTTCCAAGACAGATGAGGCTCATGGTTTCTGATCCCCATCAGTAGCATCTTAAAGCAGCAGATGCTTAATAAAGAAATAAGGAATGTTATAATTTTATTCCCATTGCCTCAAAGCTGCTTTCTTTTCTAATTACTTACCAATAGAAAGTAGCTACATTTCCATGTATCTTGCTTCTTTACAATGATAAAGTATCTCAGGGGCTGCAACATGCAGTCCAATGCTCAGAAGATCTGTATGTCGATTGGGTTTTCTTTTCTGAAATGAATGTGAATACATAGATCCTTTTATTTTGGTAAAAAAAGAAATCACCAAGGTAATGAACCACTGATGCAATCATCTCTTCATTTGATGCAATCAATCCGTTCCAGAAAGAACTGCTTCTTTCTAATACAAGCTCAGAAAGCTGAACATCTCTTGGGCATAACTATGTTGTATTAATGCACCTCATCAAAGTTCAAAGACAATAAAGCAAGGCAAGGCTATACAAGCAGGGGACAGGACCTGGATTTTATGGCCCAGACCAATAAAGTCAAAGGAGCAATGCCTCTTTATATCTGTGGATAGCCTGTCCCAAAGCCTATGTTAAGGTCATAGTTTTATTACTTCTATCAAACTCCAATTTATCTATTTTTCTCAATTAATTGTGATATGTGAAATTTCAAATGCATGTATTTTGTTTGTAACTTGTGATATGTACAGTATAAGTTTTAAGGAACATATTTATTGAGACAAGTGAGTTCAGAACAATAAATATTGAACAACAGGGAAATAACTGAAAAGCTTTGGGGATCCAAGTATATAAGAGAAAACCATACAGAAAATTTTTTGTCTTTTATTAAGCCAGTGAAACAGCACAGATTAGAACAGAATAGTATCTTCAGTTGTTTTACATATAATTCAGTAAAGACTGTAAGGATATCTAGGAAAGTGTCTGCTCCTCGATGGGTATCTGGTCAAAGGAGCCACAAACTACAACATGCAGAGACAAACCTGACCATCAAATGATAAGAGAGGTCATGATAAAAACAAACCTGGTCAGCTGCACTAATTGGTAAGAGCATGTGGAGTATGAAAATGTTTATTTTTTTTTCAGTTGGGATGACAAGGGAGGGAGACAAACACACGGACATAAACCCTGGCCAATTAACATTAACAAAGGCAGAAACCAGAAACAAACCTGGTCAGTCACACTAATTGACAATCAAGAAACTGCAGACAAATGGGGACTTTGGAATGATGAGGATGCAAACATGAGGGTCCAGAATGTTGGAGGAGGTTAGTGGGAGTGTGCAGGGGAAGGGGGAGCAGGGAGGAACAGAGGAGGAATAGACAAAAAAGGGTATAAAACAAGGCTGATGGCATGTTAATTGGAGCTGGTTAGTATGCTTATCTGGCTGAGCCCTGCATCTAATCACCACAGTCTCCCCTGTCTTCTTACATCTTCTCATTAAATCTTTTCTTAGCTCTGTGTCTTTGTAATCTCATTCTTTATCCTCTGTGTGTGTGTATATGTGAATGCTGCAAGGACTCAGTGCCAGCTGTTGGGGGCATTGGTGTGAGAGGACTGGGTGCCAACTCCTGGAGTCAGACTGGGGATGTGGGTACCCCTGGACTGGAGCGGCTGGGGGCCTTTAAGGTCTAGCCTCTGAGGTGGGAATGGTGTGTGTTATCCCAAACCAGTTACCAGATGAACTGAGGGTGAGTGAGGTGAGTGATGGGCTTAGTGCCAGCAACTGGAGTGGGACCACGGGTCACAGCCTTTGTGCTTGGTGCTGGCTGACAGGGTCGAGTGTCTGTGCCTTCCCCAAATTGGTTGTGCATGGGGTGTGCCTGTGTATTCACTGCCAAATTCCAAGCTGGACTAGACAGTGAGTAGGGGGGCCCAGGTCCGGGCAGGTTTTTCAGGTGAGCAGAGAATCTGTGATGGTATTTGGGAGGACCTGTGAGTGTGGGGTGCCCATGGGACAAGTGTGTGAGCACTGCATTTGCAATGAGCACCCAGCTGGACCAGCTGGTGAGTTGGAGACCTGTGGGGTGGGTAAGGGGGGGCAGGATCTGGGCAGGGGTGCTGGGTGGGCAGGGAGGCTGTGCCCGCGCTCAGAGGAACCACAAGTGTGCATCTGCCTGTGGACCTGGAGAGTGCCCTGTGCATGCTGCACTAGTGACCTCCTGCCTCTGCCGGCCCAAGAGAAGGAGGGGACACGGCTCTGTCTGGGCTTGTGCCTGATGTGAGTCTTGTACGTGGGTGCTGTTGAAGGCAGCACCTTGCTGTGGCTGCCTGTGTGACCGGCTGTGTCAGTGTTCTCTGTGTGTGTGTACGTGTTCATGAACCAAAAAAAAAAGTAATCTTTCAGTAAAATATTAAGCAGAGATGAAAGGAAGAGTTCATAGAACTGTCAAAGAGTGACTGTCATGGTGAAAGGTTGTTAGCATAGTGAAAAATGAAAAGAGTATTCCCAAGCAATCTCTTCTAGACATCTCAGTGGAAAATATAAAATTTCCCTCAACACTTGAAGTTAATCACTACATGTGCTTTTTTAAACCCACAAAAATCTGGAAACAAGGAAGTGATAATATATACTTATGGAAAAAGATAACATGAGTAGAAACTTTTCAAGGGGAAGGAGAATGCTGCTTGTAATAGCTTTTTGTGTGTATTCTAGACCATTCAAACCCTGTTAGAAACTGTACACAAACAATCATACAAACACATATAATGCCATAGATGCATTAAGTTTATCCTGTGGTTATAAAGCTCATGAAAGCTTTTTGTTTCAAATGGAAGTGTGTTTCATTAATATAGAATTTGATGATTATTTGCTCTGAAAAATAAGAGACTGCAAAATGAAGTAACCTTTCAATAGAAAGGTATCTCCCATCTGATAAAGTTTAGAAAGCTATATAATACTTGCATAGTTTATGCATAGTGTCCCTTCCTCCAGTCCTTCCCATAGACATGCACATACAAGACATAGTACACAAAATGTTTAAAAAGCAAAATGCATGAAAAATGGCATGAAATGAGTTATTTCAGTGTCTTGTAATCTAATATGAAATCTAGTCTTATTTCTGGATCTTGGATTTGGTTTCAGCGCTCTCTAAAGGAAATTTTTCAGCATTTCATATAATCACTTGAAAAAAAAAATGTAGTTTGTTGAAGAAGGGTGGCAGAAAATAAACATGATTGCTCTGAGACACAGTTACTAACTTATATAGAAAATAACCTAAATGTCAGAGACTGACTTTACAGACATGTCTATTATTATGGCAGAATGGAAAACAGAGGTTTTCAAAGAGATAATGTAAAGGAAGAATACCCCTGGGAAAAACTCTGAAGAAAATGATTAGTCATACTTTTACTGTCCTAATAGGATGAAAACACAGTGCAAACTAAGGTCTTAAAGGTTGGTAGCAATTTGTTTTTCTTTGAGCAAGTGCCTGGTATCTCATGGTTAATATATAGGTGAGACTCAAGGAAAAATGGCTGATATTAAATTAATGAAAAGAGGCATATTAATATAACAAGAAAGACTAAATAAACTCAAAATGATTGTTAAAAAAAGGTAATCAGATTTAGTGATATATCTCCAGCTGAAATTCATATTTGAAATGAGTTTTCTCCACAAGGAATGTTGCCCAGTAGACAGTGAATTTTCAGTGAAACAGATTTTCTGTTAATGATTAAAGATTTACTTTAAATGAAATGACAGTACAGGAAATACCTCTATAAATCTGTTAGGCTTTTCTTCTGTCAGGAAGTTACTAAACTCATGCTTTTTATTAGATGAAATTATGAAATAAAATTGATACAATGAATTATTTATTCTACAACATGTCTAAAATTGAATCTATTGGTATCTTATAGGGGTATTTAATATCTCTTATATAATTTATATTTTGTAATATTTCTCTATGGAATTATAAGTATGAATGGATATATATTTCAAGTTATTTCTTTTCATAAAAAATGAAATTTTGATATATTATCACTTTCAGCATGAAAATATTTTAGACTTCTTGTAATTTCCAGAGGAATATAATATTCTACTCTTATTTAAACACGTCTAACATTACATAATATTTTTTTCTCACAAAAGACTACCAGGAGAACATAAGTAAATTCATCCTCTCATTTATACATTTGTTGCCTCAATATTTATTTTCCATTTGGTTTCATCCCTGAAGTAAACATAACCTTGCTGAGATTTTAATGTGCCAAATAAGCCTGTAGTTCTCAAAAACATGGGACAGAAAAGATAATGATACTATTCTGTGAACATTTTCACCAGTTATATATTTCCTTCTCCATTGTTCATCGACACTCTTCTTGTGGTTGCAGAAAACTATTTCACATCACATGAGAAAGTGAGGAGATTTTTAAGTACCTAAATAAGGGAGTAAGGGATGCAGGAGTCAGAACTGGGAATACAGAGAAATAATTGAGGATTAGATGAAGCTTGGCTGTACTTTTCCCCTTCCTCAAAATTAAAGTGAAATTATTTTTACTTAGGACCCAGTGTAAAAAAAAAAAAAATAAATAAGAGACATTTGAATGATTAAATCTTAATTAACAATATGAAAATATTTAGATAAGTACATGACTGTTTACAGGGTGGATTTAAAGTTATATGTCTCACAGTGTAATATAAACAAAAAGTTTATAAAATTTAGGATTAAAATGGAAACATGATTTTGCAAGTGCTCCTGTTGAATTAAATTTTCAACTTTGTTGTTAATGTTGACTATTTAAATTAAAATTATCTAACTGAAAGCATAAATTTATTATTGTGACGTTAACAAAGTTCAATTTTAATTGTATACTTCTATAGTGAACAAATGAAGTTGAAACATACTTTAATAATGCTATATTAGTGTCCTGCTTTCAGCCAGGATGGAGCTAGTTCTGTTTTCAGCAGCTCCTGTGTTTTGGATTTAGTATGTGAAAAGTGGTGCTAGTGTGCTGCTGTTGTTCATTGCTGCTGAACAATCAAGGACATCTTGCAGTTTCCCAAGCTTTGCTGATGTGCAGGTTCAAACACCTGGGAGGGGCACAGCCAGAATAGCTGATTTAAACTGGCCAAAGAGAGTATTCATACCATAGATGTCATGCCCGGTATAAGGGAGGGTTGGCCATTGCCCCCTGGCTCTGGTTCCTCGTTCAGTTTGTGTTCTGATAATGTTCCCTTCTTTCTTTTTGTTTGGTTGGGTTTTTTTTTGTTTTGTTTTGTTTTGGTCTTGTTTGTTCCTTTGTTCAGCTGTTTGTTCCTTTGGTGTCTCTCTCTAGAACTTACTGTTCTGGAATAGCTACAGGGGAATATCCCTGTTCCCTGACAGCTGCTCGGGATGGGCCGTATCCATTGTCAGGTGGTAAGAAATTGCACATCATTCATTTTCTATGTTCTATTATCCTTTTACGTTATTATAATTCTTATTAATATATTTTTAGCTTTTCCTTTGCTGTCCTGGTAAAGTGTTTTTATCTCAACCCTTGAGCTCTCTCTCTCCGTTTCGCCTCCTCAACCCATCAGGGAGGGGAGGGGTGAGTGAGCGGCTGCGTGGTCCAGTTACCATTTGAGGTTTAACCATGACAATTAGCTTTAATGATAAAATTAAATTCTTAAAAATTATTTATTTTTCTTTGTATTAGACATAGTCTTTACACTGTTTGACTAGCTTAGGTGAGACCTTTTATACTTCTGTCTGAAATAGTCTTAAAAATTCCATTTATATGTGTCTCAGCAACTGCTTTATTGATTGTGAATTACATTATAAAACAACCTGAAAAAAAGAAAAGTGTTTCTGGAAGTGTTTAAGGCCAGGTTGGATGGGGCTTTGAGCAAATTGGTCTAGTGGATGGTATCCCTGCCTGTGGAATGGGGGTTGGAATTAGATGATCTTTAAGGTCCCTTCCAACCCAAACCATTCTATGATTCTATGAAAAAAAAAAAATATCACCTGTATTTACTGTAATAATTTTTCCTTTGACATCTGCAGAAGGCTTCTGTCATGAAATTGGTACCTGAAATTTCAGGGAAACTGGGGAGAAAGGTCAAATATTGTAGTAAAATGATTAGAAAGTTTAGTGAAAGTGGCCATTGCACATTATTTTTTAAATTAATGAAACAACATTGATTTACATCAGTAAATTTATTGATTTACAACAGTAGATATATGCCAATCTCTTTAAACATTGATACATGATATTTTTTAATTTATATACCACAGTCTTGGCTTATATGACAACAAGTCTTCTTAGGGGTGATAAAGCTATCAGTCACTTTTAAAATCTGGCATTTTTTTTGTCCCAGGCTTCACAGGAAAAAAAAAAAAAAAAAGGTAAGCTATCAACTCACTGTTTTCAAAAAATAAGCTTCATAGTTCTTTCATTCCATTGTTAAAAGGGATGAAAGGGACGAAAGTCATTGCTTTTTTACAATGGCTGAATCCCATAGCTTGACATGGATGGAGGTTTTAATTTCTTTTTTTCCCTGAGAAGCAAATCAAAGGCATATGTTTTCTGTCAAATATTTAATGCAAATTGTTTCAATATGATGGAATATATGCTATCATTCTATGTGAATAATTCAAGAAGTGGCTAAAGAAATGAATGTGATATGCTATGTTGTCCAAAAATTGTGCCATAATATGCCTCTTAAAAATCCACTGGTTAATGTGGCAGATAGAAAGAGGTAACAATGATAAAGCACAGGTGTTGAAAGAAAATGCAAACAGACATGTAAATTATCTACCTTATGCTACATACCTCCTCATTGCTGAGAATATCCTTGAAACAGCAGTAAAGCCAGTAGAATTTTTAAGAATATTTAGTCACTTAAGGAACTTTAGAAGGTGTTTCAATAACTCTTAAAGCCTTTTTTTCCTGCTCACATGATAGACATTAAAATGGTATTACTCACTCACCTGTCAACATAACAACTTCAAGTCCCAAGTACTGCATGGAGTAGGAAATCACTGATTCGACTTTTCAACAGTGTTTATGTTCCTATCCCTGAGTATTTGCCAGTTACTATGAGCACTGGTAATGTTGCTATGTTACTTTGCATACAATTTCACCTCTTCACTGACAGGATTGGGAAGACACCACCTGAGCTCAAATGCTCATGAGCCTTGCAATTTAAGAGTGGCTCTTGTTACTCTCAGGGTTTCCCTTGGCAGTTTCATTGGTGCCTGGATGGATGAGCAGCATGGTAAAATAGTCTGAGGGCTGGACAAGCCTCTGCAGTCTCTTTTATACCATTGCTGATCAGAGTCCCCAGAAAGGAAGAAATCTCCCTAGACAACAAGTCAGGCAGGCAGCTGTGAGTCTCCACCACTGCGGTTGGGAGTCTGCCGTAACCATCACCCACCACTTCCCTGGTGCAGATGCACAGTTCAGGTGTGTCCCACTGTGGTGCCTCCCAGGGAGAGCTTTCTCCACATGTGTGGTACCAGGCCACTGAACCGTTCTGCAGTTACAGGTCTCTGGGTGGAGAAGGAGCCAATCTCCTGCTCCATCTTTCTCCAAAGTGGCAAATGGACACTCACCTTGGTATTAGTGACTCAATGCTAGTTTCCATGACCTGCCCTGACATGTTTAACTTTCATCTCAGAAGGTTTTTCTTTATAATTCTTCGGCTCCCATTAGAAACTCTGGCAAATTAGTAAAACCCTTTTTCTTCTGTTTGCAATTCTACTTAGCGTTCCAACATAAGAGACATTGTGAAAAGACTTTATATTCCCCTGAATGCCACAAACAGAAACAAAACTTCTGTGTGCCACATAGATGAAGCACACATAGATGCTTTTTGTATCCCCTATTCACCAACTGTTAGTTTCCTTTCTGTTTCTCCATACAACATTAATGTGGTTAACACAAAAGGAGATGTTTCTGCAGCTTTGATTATGTGGAACATTGTCTCTGTACCTTTCCACCTCAATGACTTTCCAATTCATTTCAGATGCTGGTGGACTGCATTTTTCTATCAAAAATTTCTTTGTCTCTGCTATTGTTTATCTCCATAATTGTCTTGTTTATCTGTGGAACACAATGAAACTCAGTGTGAAATATGTGATGATATATAATATGAAGGGCTGCATTAACACGGACTGCCTAGGAAAAGAACTGTAAAGAGAAAAAAAAAAAAAGCTTTCTTTCAGAAATGACATTTTCAGAGGTTTATTTTTGTCTCCTAGTGCTCTATCCCTGAAGTCAGAAATTGAAACAATAAAAAAAATCTTCTGATGAATAATCTGTTATTTTTTGGAAATACAGAATGCAAGTATTTCCAGGACTTTTCATTTACATACCCCCTTAGTATCACATATACCCTTTATAACTACGGAACAAATTTAAGTAAACTATGAAAATATTTCTCCATAGGATTAAGAACCAGCACATCATTTTTAGTCATCTTTGTTCTTCATTACTCAGTGAGCAAACTTGGCTTACTTAATGTAGCAAGATAAAGTTATTTTGGGGATATTAGTTAAATGGTTCTGCATCAGTGTTTTCTAATTATAAAACTACTTTTACCGTAAGTTAAAAATGAAATTATTACGACAGAGTTTTGTCTCATAGAAGTGGAAAATCTTTATGTTATTTATCAGTTCTAATCTTCAACTTTGATATTACATCACAGACCTAATATTTTGGAACATATTCTTTTTCAGTTTTAAAGATAGAACCTGCACATGATCTTAGATGTCAGGGAACTGTGAGGTCAGGCAGGAAGCCAAGAGCCAAGGGTGTGGGAGGACAGAGAGCAGAAGCTCTCCAAGAGGCATAGTCCCATGGTATTTAACCAGGAGAGAAGGGCTGGGACACGGATATTGAACAAGGTGCCTGATATGCTGCTCCCCCATGAAGCAGAGATGGTGCCAGCCAGGTTTGCCACAGCTCCTTCTCATCCAGCCCTTCTCAATCATCTGATTGTGGTTGCACAGCTGCACTGTATCAAGCAGCCTTGAGCACAGACTAACAAGCACTTGTGGGACATGGTGTACTGAAGGTCCAACACTAGGATTTGGCTTTCAACATTGCCTAGTTTCAGAATGAAGATAAGATTTCATGCAAGCATGTTTCTCTAGAATATTACATTGTACAGTATAATATGATGTGACACAGCTACACGAGAAGATGCTAGCTCCCTGCCAAAATATATTCAACAAAAAGCTGTTTGCAACTCAGGAAAGTTCTATCAATTCATAAATGCAAACTGAAGGTATCATGAGAACCTTATTGGTATACAAATATCTTGCATGCGTTCTTTTAACAGATACAGGTAAGAACAGTGGGATGCTGGCTCTTTAATGCAGAGAAGATATTTATTTATCTTACCCTGAGCAAATAACAAACTACAGGATTTGTCTTAAGAGTTAAGGTTTAAAAAAAACAAACAAACAAACAAAAAAAAAAACCAAACAAAAAAAAAAAAAACAACCAACCAACCAAACAAAACTAACAAGCAAAATCTTTACTGTACCACGAAATGTTTCCTTTAAGTAAGATATTTCTTTTTAGCCAGTGAACATTCTTGAATTTCTCCATCTTCCTAAAAGCATAGTAAAAAGCACTTGTCACATCATGATATTAAGAAGTGATATACTGAAACATCTCTCTCACTAAAGCGAACATAATGAACAGCAACATATACAAATGAGGAAAAAAAACCCTACATATACAAGAGAAGCAAACTATATGATAACAGTAAAGAAGGGTACAGAATAGTTACTTTCCTAGTTGTATTACTCTGTACAATTTATATTTATGTTATCCTTACTTCATTTTTTGCCATCTTGGATAGAGGTCATTCCTCATGACATCTCAGTTTCTGAAATTAGGTCATTCTTCATGACCTCTCCATTTCCCTTTCTAGAATTTTGTAGGAGAAGTCACTGTCTTTAACCTCTGCTTGGAAAAATATACACATTTTTATTTGAAATGAAACATAATTGGGACACTACTGAACTATAACTCTTAGGAAAATTATATATTAAGAAAAATTGATAAATATTTTCAGAAGCTTCTTCAGCTTTTGAAGCTCTTTCCTAGGTCTTTGGTTGTTCATTGAAGAAGAAGTGTTGAACAAAGTCCTGAATGACTGGTCTGAATCAGTGTCGAACATGCTACGAGCAGGAGGTTCAACTCTTGACAGCTCCCTTCAAACTTGATTGATTCTATGATTTATGAATTCCAAAACCATTTTTTCATTAGAATTGCTATTTATTTGGAATCAAATTAATTAATCTGTTCTATGACAGTTAAAAGGTTATGAAAACAACACCTTTTTAAAATGGGTTTTTTTCTATAGGGAGAAATGGATAAAGAGGCAGGCAGATACCAAATTGATTTTTCTATTACTGTGTTTTTCATTTTGTCCTGAAGCTTCTGAAATCTTACTTACCGATATGTTTACATCTATGATATTTCATTCACTAAAATTATTTTTAAATAGTCAAAGAAATATACTAGAAATTAAAAGATAGATTTTTCCATACAAGGCAAAGTGGCATCATAAATATTTATTTATTTAGAGCTATAATTTGGATCTCTGTTTGCTATTTTGAAATCAGTATCATTATGAATTAGGTGCAGCTGGAAAAAAACTTCTCACATACTATTTAATTATTTAATTTGTTCCTAGTTCTGTTGGCAGAATTTGGTATGAAGCTTGTTTTCAAATATGTTTGCCCTTACTTGACAAGTGTTTTCTGTGAAAGAACAAAACAAAACAAAACACAAAACAAATGCCCCGTGGCTCATTAGTTAACTATCCCTCTTAGGTGTTCTGTATTCAAGAGCTGATGTTCCAGCTGTGTAATTTAATACGTTCTTTTCCACCTGAAATGCATGTATGTAATTAAATGAATCCCAGTTACACGTTTGGCATTTGTCTGAAGGCTCAGATGAATAAACATTCTCTTTCACAAATATTTGCAAATGAGAATCAGAAGGGGTTTGAAAGCCAGTCAAATGAAAATGAAATAAATCTGACCATACTGAGGACTGGAAAAGTCACAGTACAGTAGAAGTTATGTCTCTGTGTGTGGTTCTCCAAACCTAAAGATGGGAGTCTTTTTGGAACAGGAACAGTCTTAGAATCTAGATGATGCATACACATTTTTTTTCCTTTGCTTAGTAGAGGCCAATAGATTACAATGGAGGAAGGTTGGAAATTTAAAGATGGGTGAGGCAGAATAAGGAAAGAGGAAAAGTCACAGTACAGTAGAAGTTATGTCTCTGTGTGTGGTTCTCCAAACCTAAAGATGGGAGTCTTTTTGGAACAGGAACAGTCTTAGAATCTAGATGATGCATACACATTTTTTTTCCTTTGCTTAGTAGAGGCCAATAGATTACAATGGAGGAAGGTTGGAAATTTAAAGATGGGTGAGGCAGAATAAGGAAAGAAAAGAATCTGAAAGCATCACTGAGGCAAGTGAGTCCTGGACTACAACTGCCCAGCTTGAACTGACTAGATTAAGGCAGCATCTGCTTGCAAACAGAGAAGCACAGGTGAACTTTGTTATGTAACTGTTGTCAGACTTAGAGACTTGTTACACATTTGGAGACAGAGACCAGAAAATTACAGGAGTCCCAGTAACAACCATTAACTGGCCTTAGATGAAGAAGTTGTCCCGGGACCTGGTAACTTTCAAGACCTGAGCCAAGAGTCTAATTCAGAAACTGATTAAGTGCTGAAGGGTATCACCCCTTGTGATAAGAAACTCCATACTTGAACTTTCAACTCTACCCTGAAGATGAAGCTCAAGGTGGAAAAGTTATGTGTCAAAAGAGGGACTCAGTCATGCTCAATGGTCAGAGTGAATGTCTGGTTCCCCTGGATCCATGGTGCAGGTCCAACCTGGATCAGAGGGGTTGGGAAGGCAATTGGGGGGG
>JMFS01087932.1:0-20192 GCA_000699545.1 Podiceps cristatus
CTTGTTTGAGGCAATGCTATACACTGCTGAGCAACTTCACCATTTCATTGGCTGAGTTAACTTACCAAGTCTTTTTTAAGCAGTGAGCCATGGTAAGTCACTACCTCTTGCTTTAAATTAGGAAAACCTATTTCCTCTTTCATTTTAAGGCCTATTTCTTATTTTTTTTATATCCTGATGATAGGGAGGATCTAACTAACCCTTCACATGAGCTCTGCTAGGCTCATTCCTGCATATCTGTTTATCTTAATGTGAGCAAATAAACTCCAAAGATGGCACAGGAGCATTCACATGACCCAGGTTACTAACTCCAGAAAGCCACTAGTGTTTCCAGGACTGAAAATATGGTGTGAAGATGATTGCTTAGTAAACCCCATTGAATATATGTGTACTAGCCTTTTAGATGATATCTAGAAATTACTTGGAAATAAGCTGCTCTTAGGATAAAAACTGGCAGTATAAGATCAGGATACTCCACAGTTTATGTAGACTTTGCAGCCCCCAGTCAGCCTGTGCTCACCCCAAGGCAAAGCTAAGGACCTCAGGATTTACATACGCACATACATAGAGTTCCTCCAGATCTGTTGAATTTAATCCAATCTTTACAAAGCTCTCGTCTGTTACTTTATACACTCCCCACTATGTTAAACAAAATCCTCTTCTCAGTATCATACCACATAGGCCATTAGTCTTTGCAACTCCTTGTAAGGAGTATGTGATTAAAACAATGCAGAGCTGATCAAAATTATCACTGTCTGAAATGTCTCTCTCTTCCCCATGGGTTCTTGGCCAGTCACTGCTTCCATCGCAATTCCCTGAGATCCTCCGCTCCTGGGCATAGCAGAGGGGCTACAAGGGGAGGAACAAAGGTGGCTCCAAGCCACTTTCGTGTCTCATAAGCCACGCCAGGCCTGCTTACGCTGCGCTGGCTTGCAGGCAGCCCCACAGGGGCCCTGATGTCAGCCGAGAGTAACCCGTTGCAACACATTCGGGTTCCTCCCTGCCGGCTCCCCTTGTCTCCGCTCCCGAGCCAGGGGCTGCAGCGGGGGGTGGCAGCCAATCCCCCCACCAGCCCCGGAGCCTTCCCTGCTGGTGCCCTCGCTCTGAAGGCTGAGAGCAGCTCCTCGCTCCTCCACTCGCCGGCATGAGGCAGAGGGGCCAGCTCCTAGCAAAGGCTGCAGGCGCTGCGCAGCTGTGGAAGCGGAAGGAACGGAGCAAGGTAGTAAGCCTTGTTTTCCAGGGAAGTTTTCCTCTAAATACTCATCCAAAGCAGATAAAAGTCCTGTTTCCATGACATAAAACATCACTGTCCCTTAACAGCACTTATAAACAGGACACACAGTGCTGCAAAATGATTTCCAGGGCTAATAAAGTGGAAGAATCACGAGGGTAAGATAAGAGAAGCACCGTTAGTCTCACTGGTCCCCATATGTAAGCCACTTGGTTGCTCCAGCATCACCTCCAGGTATAGCTTGGATTCAGCTAAAAGCCTTGTTCTCTCAAAGAACCTGAAACATTAAAAAATGTTGAAATACGCAGTTTCTTCTCCCTGCCCTTTTCCTACCTCTATTTGTTTGCTTGATAGTGATTACTTCAGCCATTTCTGTTGCAAAAAGTCACTAATTTGGCCTTTAAAAAACAAACAAACAAACAAACAAACAAACAAACAAACCAACCAACAAAACAAAAAAACCCACATTGTTTTGTTTGAAATTGTGGGATCTACCTTCCCTGCTCTAGCCCGGTGCTTGGAGACGCTCGTTCAATTCACTGTTCTGCCACAGACTGCCCACATCGCCTTGTCCACATCATTTTCTCCGTGTGTGGCAACAGGAGAGAGGTGGTTGCATTTCCTCTGGGGAAAGAGAACATACACTGCGAAAGTAAATCCAATAAAGAAAGCTCGATATTCCAATACCTTAGACAGATAAAAATACATGTAAATGTAATGCGATCATTAATTTTCTAGTCACTGGATTAGCACTCTGAATAGACAGTGATAACATTTGCTACAGCACCCCATTACCTGTATAATCAGTACTGGCACAGGAGGATTACAAAGCTTGCGACCGTGATTACAAAGACTCCTGATTTCTGGAAGCTTTAAATGTCACTGATAACACAAATCTTTGTTAAGCCTTTCTGGTTTATGTGGGGATGGTGTCAGTGGGGAGAGGAGGAGGGAGATGAGAAGCTGGAGCAGGAGAAGCAGGGAGGAAGGGAGTAGGGAGGTAGAAAAGTGTGGATAAGTCTCCTTTCTGTGTTGGTACACAGCCCGATCAGAGTTCATTGGAATAAATGGAAAGACTCCCACTGATTTCAGTGGACTTTGGACACAGCCCCAGAAGCTTCAAAATGTAAACAGGCAGATATGGGTATGTGCCTGCCAGTGTCATTTCCCCTAAATAAAACCACTCCAGCATGAGAAGAGCCCCTTGAACACAGGGGGGAGAAGAGGGTGCCAGCCTGCTGCCATGCGTTGGTTAACAGAGGATCACCAGAGAGCCTGGGTCCCCCAGCTCTGAGCAGGGACAAGCACCCCGTGGCCCGTGCTCCCCTATGCCACCGGGGCTGTCACACGCTCCCCAGAGGTGTCTGGCTCTCCAGGAGGCACATACCACCTGGATGTGGCCAGCAGCCATAGGCCCCGTGTAGCCTTCCTCCTGGCTGCTGCCCCTGAGCAGTTCCTTCACTGAGCATCAGCACAGCCTTGAGCCATGCAGAGAGGAAGCTCAGTAGATGGGCTGGCTTGGCTGCAAGTTATCATAAGGTACCCAAAAAGAAGGGGGACTTATAACATGAACTGTTTCATCAGAAGAGGCCAGTACAGATGGGCCACAGACAGGGAAAGGGTGAATGTAAGGGGAACACCAGGATCAGTTTCCAATTCTCTCCAAGCCGTAAGAGCAGCCAGTAGTGCAGCCCTGAAGTGGAGGCTGCTGCTGGAGAGCATTGTAATATGTCCTGCTGTTTCCTTTTAGCTAGGTCTAGCTTTCACAAGGTCAAGCAAGAGGCAAATCAGGGAACTGAAATGGCTGAAAATTAGCCCTGCGAAGCAGCTGAGACAACCCCTGATCAGACAAATACCGGTGCCAGCACAGGGAAGGGCAGCTCAAACTGGCCAGGGTCAGGGCCTGGGGCAGAAGGTATGTCCAGGGGTGGTGGCATTGTCCTTTAGGATGTAAGGATAGCAGAAGTCAGGAGGCTGAGGATGGGAAAAACGTTCTACAACTGGACTCAAAGCATGTCCTCCAGACAGGGAACAGAGACGGGGAAATTAGGAGTTTGAGCCTGCTCCTGGTGAGACGTGCGGTCGTGGCACTGACTGCAAAAGCGCAGGATGGGCTTCAGAGGGGATTGTCCAAGGACGCACGCAGGACCTAGGAGCTCCAGGCACAGGAGCCAGACACCCAGGCTCCTAGTCAGTATAGCAACTAAAGGGCATGCCACTGTAGTTACTGGGATCGCACCCATTCACCCAGAGTCCACATTATCCTTCACAGAGCAAGTACGACTCTGAGAATTTATATTCCACACCTTGACTACAAAGAATATTGTGAAATCAGCGTCAACACACCTCATGTTGTTTGTTGCTTCTCCAGCCATTTTGCACCCATGCCTCATGAAAAGTAAGTAGCAACAGAGACTACCCAAACATTTTGAGAGGTCTGATACTTTCTATGCAGCTCTAGCTTCAATTGCACAATTTCTTTAGGAATTTTACACTTGTCTCAGCCAGTCTATTACCTCTAAATATTATAGTAATGAGCAGAATATTCTCAGTAGGAAAATAGTTTTGACCTGGCATTAAAGACATAATGATTAATGTCCATATTTAGCTATTCATAGTAAACATTTTTCTCCTACTTTCAGAACAGGAAAGTATTTTAACACATACCAGGATTCATTGTAACATCATTAATCATGATGAATTGCCCTAGTATTCATGTGGATGCAAAATATAATTCCTTGGAAATTTCACTGTAGCTTAGCATTAATTTATATTTACTCCATCACAAACTCCCATTCCTTTTCAATCCTTCTTTTTTGCAGTTCCCTGAGGTTCTCTTGCATAGTCACATACTGTAACATTTAATTTATTTAATATTGCTTTCTTTAAGTTTGTATTATTTGTTGCTTTCACCCACTCAGGTATTCATTCATTCCTGTTAGAAATTAACAGGCTATGGCAAAAGCAACTTGTCCTCAGTGAGAGTCATAAATTCACCACTGCACTTCTACAAGGATACATGACAACAATACACCATAGTCTCCTCTCTCTTTCCCAGCTCTCCTACTCAGATTTTCAATCTTCAGTCCTGCAAGTCTACGTTACACTTGAGCACCTAAAGCTCTGTGTCTCTAGCTTGTTCTTATGGTATCCCGCACTACTTAAATTCAAGCACTACAAGTTATCAATCTTAACAAATTATAGATCTTAAAGTGGAGGAATTCCACAGTCTGGGATCAAATAATATCTCATCTTCACTGGGAACAGTCACAACAACAAAGTCATTTTCTCCTTCTTCAGTTTGAATGGGGAAACCAGTATAAAAGCCCTTGGAATTAACAAAAAAAAGCATGAGCCCTACATAAGTTTATGCTTAAACAAGCTGTCCTGAGGGCAACTACTGAAGTAATCTGGCTGGAAAGACCAAAGAGCAGATTTGCTTGAATTAGAACAAGGAAAAAGAAAGAAAATTTCCACTGCCCCAGAAAGAGAGGACTGCAAATACATCCCAGCGATTTGTCCTCCAATGGTAGCTGTTACGTTTAACATGAAAAAAAAAATTATTCATAGCAGGCTTAGATAATATACCTCAAAATATTTCCTTGGTGTGCAGATGTGCATTTTGAACATTTGATTAAGACATTCTTAGCCACAGGCACTGTGCATTTTTCTTCATACGTCATCCTTTTTACGCAATTATGTTGCGTGTCGTACATATTTGATGCATGGGATATTTATGTGAGAAGATGCTAGCAGAAACATAGGCTCTGCCATAACAGATGAGGCAGCTTGTCCATCAAGCCCCAACACCCAGCTTGTAAGGAAAACATTCCCTATTGGTACAGTAGGAAAAAATTACTATCCAAGAGAATTCAGAACTAGAATTCTGGATCTGAAAACACTCAGATTTTGAGAAAAATAGGACCCATCTCTTGGAGCCCTTCTCAAAAGCCTCCAAATTCTAGTTACAAGTCCCTCTACTGTACTCCCTTAAACCTCAGAAAAGACTGAATACAGATTCAGGAAACTACCTTAAGTTCAGCTTCATGAAGCCCTTAATTAAATCACTGTATTAGAAAAATTAAACATAGAGAAGGAAAATATCACATGGGAAAACTCCACACGTTATTGTACAAGCAGTGGTATGAATAAAGCCAGGTTGTCTGCCATTTGTTGCCCTTTATCCCTTACTCAAACCAATTCCCTGCACCTTTCCCTATGAGATTCCTATCAAGCAAGAAACAGCACGCAATGCCGCTAGTCTGAGGCTACGTATGAGCTGATCAGCCCGCAAAGCGCTCGTTATCAAACAGAAAAACTGAAGCCTGAATTCTGCCTGTCTGCCCCTCGGTGGTGATGTTGAGTTGACCTTCTCTCTCTCCAGATTCTGATTTTCATGAAACTAGTAGGAATTGAATATCTTTGAAAACCCAGCCCCTCTATCTTGTGGAGCTGAAATTAGCCAAAAGGGTCCAGACTGGTAGCGGGGCGAGAAGAGATTGACCGTGATTACACAAACCTCAATTCCTTAGGAAACCTAGTTAGAGCTATCAAAGACCGGTGTCACTTCTGACTCATACAGATATTGGCTTAACCAGGGTGGGGCAAGGGGTCTTTACCCTCACATTTCTCTTTCTAGCACAGTCCTTTGTCTCCCTTGGCACGTGACATTGCCATGTACCTGCACTGGCTGCCTTGTTAGGTAAAAGCTTATCTTCCCAGCATATACAAACTGTATCATCCAATGGCATTAGATTGCTCTCTGCTATCAAACAGTAGATCTTCAGTTATCCATAAATCTTGGGTTACCGCTTTTATTACACAAAACAGTGAGCACTTACTTAAATTTGCCTTATGACTCAGTTACAGTTCATTAAGTGAGTAACCCCTCCTCGTTCATTATGAGATATAAATTCAGTCACGTACAGCATTTCATTGTATCTATACCCAGCTCCTACCACACACATGTATTAATATTTATATATGTGAGATAACCTGTGGCATTTATCTATATGCAACTTGTGAAATATCAAGTTGTTGTGAGATACCGTTGTGTGGCCCTGGAATTTGCCATTTCCTGGCAAGGACTGTATCACTTATTGCAAAACAGAGGAGCAGGACTGGTAAACACATCCTAACAGTTTGTCACAGTGTCACAGACAGTCTGAGGTTGGAAGCGCCTCTGGAGGGCAGCTGGTCCAAGCCCCCTGCTCAAGCAGGGGCACCTATGGCAGGTTGCCCAGGACCATGTCCAGACAGCTTTTGAATATATGCAGGGATGGACACTCCTCCTCCTCTCTGGGCAACCTGTGGTGATGCTTGGTTACCCTCACAGTAAAAAAGCGTTTCCTGATGTTCAGAAAGAACTTCCTGTGTTTCAGTTTGTGCCCTTTCCTTCTGTCCCTGCCACTGGGCACTGCTGAAAAGAGCCTGGCTCCGTCTTCTTTGTTTTTATATACATTCATGTGTGTATATGTATTGATGAGACCCCCCCGAGCCTTCTCTTCTCCAGGCTGAACAGCTCCAGCTCCCTCAGCCCTTCCTCATAGCAGAGATGCTCCAGTCCCTTCATCATCTTTGTGGCCCTTTGCTGGGCTCTCCCTGGTGTGTTCATGTGTCTCTTGTCCTGAGGAGCCTGGAACTGGACACAGCGCTCCAGGTGTGGCCTCACCAGTGCTGAGTAGAGGGGAAGGATCACTTGCCGTGACCTGCTGGCAATGCTTTGCCTAATGCAGCCCTACCAGTATCCTACCAGTAGCCTTTTTTGTGTCAAGGGCACATCACTGGCTCATATTCAACTTGGTGTCTACCAGGAACCCCAGGTCCTTTTCTGCCAAGCTGCTTTCCAGCTGGGTGTCCCCCAGGACGTACCAGTATGTGAGGTTATTCCTTTCTAGGTGCAGGACTTTGCACTTGCCCTTTTTGAACTGCAAGAGGTTCTTGTCAGCCCATATCTCCAGCCTGCTACCATTCAGAGGTTCCTCTGGATGGTAGCAGGACTCTCTGGCATATCAGCCACTCTTCCTAGTTTTGTGTCAACTGCAAACTTGCTGCGGGTACACTCTGCCCCGTCATCCAGATCATTAATGAAGACGTTGAACAGGATTGGACCCAGTACCCCTGGTGTAGACCACTAGTCATTGGCCTCCAACTGAACTTTGTACCACTGATCACCACCCTCTGGACTCAGCCATTCAGCCAGTCTTCAATCCACCTCATTCTTTGTCTACTCAGACAAGGGCTATGTGAAGCAATTTTTCTCCGGTTTTAGATTAGCAAATGCTCTATGACATGGCAAAGGAAGCAAGACATTGACCCTAGCCTTCAGACCTCCTCGGGAAGGTACATGGGGAGACTCACAGGTGCACTGGAAGAAGACAGAGACAGATAGTCAGTGCTTTAGGGACTTGGTTGGGTTCAGGCTACTTCACACTGTCCAAAGTTAGAAAAAAGCTGACCACAATGAGCTGGACAGTGCTGAGAAGAAGCACAAAGCTACAGAAGAAGAATCACAGGCACCCACAAGTAAAAATCTCCTTTTATGCTTGGGGAGGGTGGGGGGTGGAAGGGTAGTAGGTCAGTGTATTTCCTGTGCTGTCAAAGTAAAAATTAGGCACTTCTAGAGTCTGACTAAAGTCTGGTACCTTCAATACGTGCTGAACCTAACACACAACCCTGAAAAACTACACTGTAACCATAACACCGGTATATTGCTGCTCTGGAGGAATGTGTGTGTGCTACCAGGTGTAAGAGGCATTGACACTAACTTTTTGAAGGGGTGAGAAAGAGGGAGCCTCTGTGCCGAAAATGGGCTAGAGCACTTAAGCCAAGGTGTTAATGATATCACGGGACAGGGAGTGGAAACACGTGGAACATATTTTACTCCCTTGATAATTTGATCTCCACTCAGTCAGTTGAGTAAGGACGATTTGTGAGATTTAAAACTGGTCCAACCTTTGAAGTTCACCGAGGACCTAGCAAGAAACACAGCTCAGATTGTAGGCTTCCTCTCTGGTCAAAACCAACAGGGCCAAGGCCCATCTCTGCTGTCATCAGACAACTGAAAGCCAAGATAAAGGCACATGCCATGCCATTCTGCTAAACTTTGAGCTTCCACATCTTCAAATGAAGGGCATCACGTGGCCTCGATCTGATATCACAATATTGACAGGAGGTGAATGTTCTCACAGCAACAGCTGCCAAAGGGCAAAGTCTTCCTCCTTAAAGATAACATCACCCAAAACAGGCGCACTTTTTGGGGTTTTGGTTTGGTGTTTTTTTTTAATAGACTAACGAGACACTGTATTTGGGTGGATCACATGGCTATTGTATGAGTCAGACCTTGAGATTTATTCAATTATTACTCCATTAAGACAAACTGTCAATGAAGTCAGTGGGAGTTTAATCTGAAAGGGGAAGCAGGGAGTGGAACAAGGGAAACATTTACCCCCTGGCCATGTAGATCTTATTTCAATCTTATTATATGGCTGAAAAGCACTTCAGGTGGTCCACAAGGCTGAAATGCTTCTTAACAGCAATCCATTTCTGTGAACACAGAAGATTCTGACAAATTCTGCACGTTTTCATACATGTTCAGTTTTACTCATGAGTAGCTCAAAACAACCAGGACTGAGTTTAAGAGGCATACGATGATCTGGCCAAATGACAGCATTTCATATTTGGACCTATTTTGGCACTGCTTATTTGGCTCTAAAACATAGTTTAAATCCACATCACCTTTAGTCTTCAATTTTTTAAGTAATCTTCTCTTGCAGTTGTAAAACAGTTACATCCTCTAAAAGGTCCAGTTCTGCTTGCACAACAGTGGCTGTCTTTACTTTGCTATGAGAGAAAGAACTGACATTAATGCTCCACTTGATCAAAAGTGATTGTGTTTTAAAGTAAGTTTTAAAGGTCAGATGAACTAAGGAGCTTCAAATAATTGCACAGGCAGATGGCATAATAGTTAACTCACTATATGCTTTCTCCCGCGCACTGTTAAACTGATCAAGCTGGCAGGATGCTTATAAGCTACATCTCTTCAATAACAGTGTCCAAAACAAGCAAACCCTGCATGGTTTGGTTTGTACTACTCTTGTTTAATCTGGAGCAATCTTGTTTAAAAAAGAATTGATCAGTGCCCAGCAAGATTTTGTGATTAAAACCAAAACAAAACATGTTGGGTCAACTTTCCCCCTGATGTCGTTTTACTCACCTCAGTAAAACAACACTAGGAATGCCTATGATCCGTGCTATATACTTGCCAACAAACCCTGATCAATGTACTACTAAGATAATAAAAATAATAACAAAAAAGCAGAGAGTGAAACTGGCCTCTTTCCTGCTCCCAGTGAAGGCAGAGTAAAGACCTACCATTTGCTTGGAACAGTCAACATGAATAATAGGAATATGAATGCTAATTAAACCAACCAATTGTTTCCTCTTTCATTTTTGTAGTTTGATATACGAATACTTGGTTTTACCTTTGGTGCTTCTCAACAAAACATTCCCTTATTTTCACTTGGAAAGCACTACGGCTGGATTGTGCTGCCACTCACCAATTTTACTGCGGTTGCAGTGAAATGATCCTGTATTTACCCTGGCAGAAATGGCAGAGAGCAGCAAATCCCTACCTGTAAAGATACATGCTGATATTCATTTAATAGTAGATGTGTAAAAGCTAGTCACAACTCCTCTGGAGCATACACCAGTGTTAGGAGATACGCTGCCAGCCTCCTGGGAAACCCTTTTCTGCTTCTTTGCCATCCCACCTAGCATGAGGCAGAGTGGAGCAATGAGCGAGACATCGCAGTCCGTTCCTGAGATCAGGTTCCCAGCTCTACTGTGCACTTTGGGCAAGACCTTTATCTTAGTTCTTATCTTCCATAAAACATCCCCTAAAAAGCGCTTTGAGAGCTACGAAAGAAAGCCTTGATACAAGAACCGTCTCAGGCAAGTAGTGATCTGAGTAATTTGAACAGCTACGTTCTCACACAGTCATAGCTGCTTTCAGAGAGGACAGGAACCAGATGCACTTGAGTCAGCTGTGATTTGCTGACCTTGGAGGAGGAACTAAAAGTGATTATCCTGTTTCTCTTGGCATTTATGAAAGACATGTTACCATACCTAAGAGGGGGAGGGAATCAAAGAAAGTGAAGCACTCATGTCACAATTAAAGGCTGACTAGGCTAAAATTGATAGTCGATTTCAGTGTAAGTCAAAGTGGATCATCCATCTTGAAACACCAAAGGTCTGCTGCATCGTCTTCCAGGAAACAAGGGAACAGTTGAGGTGCAAGGCATTTGCAGGGATTAGGGACCAGCTGGGAGGAGCCGATGAACTGAGAAACAGTGGAAACCCATTAACCCTAGTTAGCCATTACTTTCAGAAAATCCCCCACACTGAGGCTGCTATTGCAGTCTGAAAGTGAGAATAAAGCAATCAATAAGAAAGATGGGGGTGGGTTTTGAGGTGATGCCACTTCAGCTGGTGTTTACTTAGCCATCTCTTGACAAGCAGTGACCTGCAACCATTTGAACCCCTTGAGCTATTTCTCACTGTTCTCTCCATGTTTCACAGGGGGTACACGGGCAGGAAAGTAACAGAGGTACATTCTGAGGTATGTGTATGTATATGTAAATAAATAAAAAAATATCTATAGGTATGTGTATACCTGTACACCTATATAAATACATGTGTATACTCATATAAATACATATGTGCATATACAGACTTCAAAGTATATATACTGATATGAAGTATCAACGGCTTACATGCATATACATGTAACTCTCTTCGGAATAAAAAGAAGACTGCATCAAACAACGTCAAATTGTGCCAAACTCCAAATTCTACAAACAGGTACCGCAAAGTCTGCCACCTTGGTTCACTCCAACATTTTACACTTAAAACCCAATTCTACCTAACCCTTATTTTCAAGTTTTCCCACTTTGTGCCCCTAGAAAATTTCCAGTGGAGCTGCAGATCCCCCTGTACTGATTCGATTCCCATGCCAGTGGGCTCACTTTCTTTAAACACCTTTCAATGACTGCACAGGAACAGTCACAGACCAACCAGAAGCTCACAAACTGCAGGCTGACAGTTTCTATTCAGTGGTGATTTTTTCACCTGTTCATCACTCAGGCTCGTGAGAAGACCCATACAGCCTTTTTTCTACTCACACATCCACCCGAGGCTCCCATTCTTCCATCTGGGAAATCTCTGAGATCACGCAGTGCTGGAACAGCTCTGGACTTACTGTAGGCACACAGATCAACCCTGCAGCCTAAGAGAGGGGGCTTAGCACAGCCTCGACAGTCCAGGCTTGTTGCTCATCCTTCGCAGTTATTGTACACAGGCACAGTGGCCGTCTCTATGGAACTGGGACATCTGCCCAGCAGCTGGAAGTTCAAGGCAGATGCTTACCTTCTTTCTTTTCTGACAGCACAACATTTCTGGGTGGGAGAAGGTATATCTGGATGTGTGACAGTCCTGCTTATGGATGAGATGTTGCGCATGCAGAAGCAGTTGCAGATTTTAACTGTTATGTTCCTGTTGAAAATAAACAGATTCTCTTAAAATCCTGTTTAATTCTTAAAAAGACTGACCTATATTTCCTTGGTTTGGCCATATGTTAGCAGCCATTATTTACTCCTTTTTCTCTATGTCACTTTACATCTAATTAGCACTTGAACCATTCCAGTTGTTAACCGTCATCATCATTCCAATATTTTCTCCAGTTCTTCAACTGTAGAATTTGTCCATACAAAGTCTTTGAAACGATGAAAGAAAAAAGGAGAAGAAAATTCAGGGAATATTTCCTCCCTCCTAATAGTTAATTATAACTACAAATCTGAAATTTGCAAGCTTTCTTCTCTCCAATCCGTCAAACACCAGCACCACAAAATATTTAACAAGATTCAGATCCCAAAAAGAGTTATTTCTAGATTTAACTTTAAGCAAATAATTACTTGCATTCTTAAATCCAGGGTTAGTTTTGTGTGGAAAGAGGTGTCAGAATGCCAATACATATGGCCAGGGACATTTTAGCTGATTGAGAAATACATGCCGCCTTTTTTTTTTTTTTTTTTTTTTTTTTTCCCCTGGAAACAGATATGTCCATTCTAGAACTTTCTGTTCCCAAATTAACTCTGTTTAAATTTAAATACTGGAAAAATTTCTCCCAGAAATGGGAGAAATCCTTTATCTTCTTTCTTTGCATCAGAAGTTATTCCAAGCCTCTGGCCAGCAATTTTACATGTTCTGTATTGATTTTCCTCTGCTGGCACCTTCACACAAGGCAGCAAAGCCCAGAGAAGGCCAGCTGAACGCAAGGCTATTCGCAGCATTTATTGCGATAGACACCCCCCTCAACGGGAACCCACATGGGAATGTTTAATCTGGCCAGTCAGAACAGGCCAGTAAATATCAGCTGGATAAAGCACTTGACAATATCCTGTGGAGAAGCAGCTAAGCACTGACAGGGGCTGACGAGCAAATAGATTTTCCCAACCCTGTTTCCTGTGACTTGCTCTTCGGAACTGTTCGGTGGATTACAATATGCAACTCATCAACATTATTTTTTGTTTCCTTGTTTAGACCATCGCAACGGATTGAAAGACATTTTAAAGATATATTAAGCGAGATTCCTCTGAGGAGGTGACTGTTCATCAAATGCAAGCTGAAGCTACAGGAAAAGATGAAAACGCCTGGGAGGAAGGCCTGAATGGCTACGTGACACTGAGATGCAATGAATAGCTCTTGAAACTTGAAGAACAGGTAGAATTGAATATGAATTTTAGTGGACTGTCAAGGCTGGAAACAAGACCATAAAGGTCATCAAGGGGAAGTCAGTGTGACAAGAAGCCAGCAACAAATTTTAGGCTCTCTGTGTGATGGGGAGCCTGGGGAAGGAGTTGGAAACTTCTGTCCTCCTGTCTGTCCTCCTTCTGTCCTCCTAACACCAACAAAGTGAATAGTGCTGCAAGAGAATGACTGCTGTGTAAATTAAACCACGGATTAATTCTTCAAACCCTTCTCCAATTTTAGCTACAATGGTTTTAACTAAATTACCTGTGATCTTCATGGGGCATCTCAGCCCCATGAGCCTCATGAGATCAAAATCAAATTTTCTCTTTTTCTAAACTGAAAAAAAAAAAAAAAAAAAAAAAAGAAGAGAAGAATTGACTACATAACATATATTACAATGACGTACAATTTTCTGGACTAAGGAGCACAATGACACACTGACTAAAGCATAGGCTGGCATCACTTTCATTGACACGCTGTCAACGATGGGTTCACATTACACCTGAGCACAAATGTTACCACGCAGAACAACAGTGTAATATCAAAAGCTAGATCATATTACTCACCCAGACTGAAACAACAGATTTATTGACAGAGACTAAGCTGGTATGGTAGTGCTGCTATTACACCTAATCAGTACAGCTACGATCATGAATCAGAAAAATTTCTGTAACTGTTTTTCAATAACTGAGTTTTTCAGCGAATTCTTAATTCGTAGCAACAGCATGGTTTTATACTGTGAGATGGCAGCAACATTAACATGATTTTAAGGAACAAACAAAATGGCCCCAGCACTATAAACCAGCAATCAGCAGCCTCCTGTGTATTGGAAAAATATCCAGGAGGATGTTACTGTCACTGATCCAAGACCAGGGAGAAAAAATGCATGCTTAGGTATTTCTGTAATGCATGTTCATTTTCCAAACCAGCTTTTAGGACTCTGGTATTAAAAATGACTGAATAAAGGAAGTAGTTATACTATTTTTATTTTAATTTTCCCCTCTTTTTAAAAAAAGGAAAAATGTCTTGAAATGTCTACATCTATAAAAATCTTGATTTATTTTCCTTCTCTGGCTTAGGAGGAGTGCTTCTTCAAACAAACAAACAAATAAACAAAACCCACACAAAACCAAAGAACTCATAATTTTGTGTTCATTTTAAAATTCACTGCAATTTGAAATATAAATATAAATAAATGATTAAATAAAAGTAAAAGTACATATAAATAAAAGTAAATATAAAAAACCCCACCATCATAAATGCAGGACTGCTTCTTGCAATATTTAAAATACATTTTTTTCCCACAAAGCCTTTGTGCATATCTTTGTAAACAAACCCGGGCTGGCTACTCTGCAACATCAAATTAAAAGTGCAAGGCAAAATGCAAGTAAGACATTTGAAATAAGCATCAATAGAATATGATCGCAGCAAAGTCACATATATTACAGCTCAAACAGTAGTCAGAGGGTAAAGGGAGGAACTATAGTTTGAGGATCTATTGCCTGAATTTTGCAGGAAGTCTGATGAGATATCATGATAATCTAAATAGATTTAACCTGCCTTTTAGTGCATTTGAATGATTACACCCTTTTATTATAAGATCAGATATTCTTTTATTTAAGAACACCTACCACATTCAGTGCTCAGCACCGACAGCACTGAGCTAAACAACAAGTTGACTTTTTCCTTCTCGTCTTCACTAGTTAGCTTGTGACTTCTGCATTCTGCTCTCTCTGTATGCTTCCAGTCCTACACTGGGAGGTTTCTTGAAGGCATTTCTATCATGCTTTCACCCTGACAGAGAGGGTGAAACACTATTCAGTGGTTGCCACCTGCTTTGAGTCGATAAGGTAGATGTTCTATGGACAAATAGCAGGTGGCTGTTTAATGAAAAGCTTGTCCTAAAACACATATGCAGAGGGAGCAAATGATCAGGCTAGTCTCCTCCTTTCATTTATCCATTTGCAGGGGCTTAGTTCATAAATTTAATACTGTTTTTTAAAGTATCAGAGAGAGAGAGGGAGACCGATACCCCCCCACAAACATATACATGTCCTATCTGAAAGCACTTCATCATTAAGTAGCGTTTTTCACTTTTTTTCCCCATTTGTATTCATTTCAAGAGTTCTTCTAGGTAAAGTAGGAGACATGTAACCCCTCTGACATACCACATGTTTGTCTACATCTTTATAGAAGGGCTCCTCTGCTTCTGAACGTAACTACATGTTGTCCCTTATCTACTCATACTAGCTAGATATAAAGGAACAGGAAGCAGGCAAATGTTTTTTGGGGGGAGACCAGCATTGGATTCAGTTCTTGTGGGTTTATCTGTGAAAAGTTTGTTCTGTTAGAGTTGGTTTTCAGATTACATTGACCCTGAGTACTTTGGAGAGAAAGACGACTGTGACATCTCTTGTAGCATGAAACAAATAACTCAACCTTATTTCTTGCAAATAAATAGAAGAGAGGAAAAAATGAAGCTGTGATGATCAATTTAAGGAAGTAAAAGAGAAATGTCACCTCTTCTTTAAAAAAAAATAATCACAGTTTCCCAGTAACTATAGCAGAGTTTGTAGCGGCCTCCTCCCTTACTTTCTCACAGCAGATGCCTACAAAACTGGATTAATAGATCCTCTCTTCAAGCCAGGTGGTAATGAAATGATGATACGATATTTCCAGCTCTTACCACAACCTCCAACTTGTAAAATGCTGAGGCGTGCCCATAAAACGCAGAAAAAAGTAGGTGAGGCTACTGCTTAATAGTAGTCATAATAATAAGACATTAATGATACCGAAAACTGAGTGGTATTTACCATGAAACTCACAGAGAGAAAAAGTCCTTCGGCTATTTTCCAATTTCGTTAGAGATTATCTTGTTTCTTTTTTTACTCCTGCCCAACATAACACTACTCTGCTTTCTGCACAGACTTAGATGCTTGCATGTGCTGTATTTGGCACCATTTTGTGGCAAGGTGTAATTCATCTTTTAAATTTTGCTGTAATCACTCTCGCCCCTCAGGAAAGGCTGAGATAGATCGTCGTTGGTATTAAGACTCCACAGAGGTCTTGCAGCAAGTATAAATGACATTTACTCTCACAACAAAGTCCCTTTCTGCTGAAGTCCTCGTGCTGGCAGGAGCCAGGCATGGTGCCCTGGCTGTCCCAGATGTGCACTGGGACTGGCATTCCCCTGCCACTCATGCGTTACGGGCCTTGTATTTTTTCGCTTGGTCTTCTTTCACCAAAAGTAGAGCAGCTTGGTCCGTTGTCAAGTGATCAGTGCTGAGAGGCTTTGTGAAGAGACAGAAAGATTTGCAAAAGTATGGTGAAATTCTGAAAAGTTTTCATACACCTTCAATTTTACTGTGACTGCTGTGAATATTTGTTGAAGCGTTTCATGGAAGAAATGTCTTGCTAAAAATCTAGCAATAAAACTGGGCAATTATTCTAATTAAAGTTCTTCAGGTTAAAAAAAAAAAAAAAAAATCATAAATATTCTTTTTTATCTCACCTGACAAAAATGGCTGCAAAACCAGGACAGACTTGTAGATGACACTTGTGCCTGAAGCACAGGTACAAGAGGGATGATATTTTACTTATTTGTAGCAGCAGTTTTCACTCCAAAGTGTTAGGTACAGATACTACTCTCAGTGCATAAGCTGAACGTCTTCACCTAGGATTAAATTGGCCTTATGTACAAAGAAAGACTGAGGAGCCTGACGGAGGAGCTGAGGCCTTGGGCACTGAATTTGCTTCAGTCTGCCACGATTTGGTGAAAAACGTGAAATGGAAGTTCTGTCGCTGTCTTTGTTCTGCTGTTGGACAAATGCCATTGAATGCCACGAGAACAGTTTCTGTATCAAGTGCACGCGCTGTACTCCTCCGGGATCTGTAGTGCGAAAACATACCACTCTATTGTAGAAAAGTCTGATTTATCTGGCTCCAGCATACACCCCAGATGCGTAAGGTGCATACAATAGGATGGGTTAAGCTAAAACCAAATTCCTGCACTCTTCAGAAATAATTGTTGGACAAAACACAGTTTTGCTGACTCCATCAGGGCTGCCATATCTGCAAGTGTAAATGAAGGGTAATGCAGCTGTTCATCTCACAAACCGTTGTGTATTTTGTCAGTGTGGTTTTCCCCTCTTGCTTCCCTCTTTGCTTGGCTCAAACAATGTGTCTGCTGATGTGCGGAAGAAAAACACAGCGCTCAGATGCCAGAAACTACCTGCCGCCTTTTATCAGCTCTTCTGCATCCCTCCCTTCTTGCGACCTGCTAACAGTATCAGTAGTGATACATCCAAAAATATTAACATTTCAGGTGCGGAGATTTCAGAACTATTCAAACCCTGTCCAAACCCTTTGCAGAGGCCTCTTTTGCCCTCCACCAAGACAGCTCCTAATTCTGGGTCCACACACCTGAAGTGAGCTGCAGATGCCATCTACTCTGTAGCTCTGGGGACCAGCCTCCCTGTTGTTTGCCTTCTGTAATAACACCTCGGCTTCTCATAGAATAGGATTGGTTTTCTCTTTTTGTGTGTGTGCGTGCAACAGCTGGTTATGCAATCATTTCAGGGGCTTGGCGGGCAGACTCCGCTGAAATCACACTCATCAGTCTCAAAAACCATCACTGGTGTTTGTGATATGAGCTCTCATCCAACAATGCCGTGGTGTGGAGAACCTCAAAAATAGCCAAGTAAATGTCCCTCTCTTTGTCTACACAAATATGCGGTCCTCACAACAGGATTTGCATATGCCAGTCAAAGAAAAAAAAAGTGTAGAAGGGTATATGTTACACGTATTATTCTGTCTGTCACATCACCTTCACTGCCTCCTTGTTTATTTATTTATGTTAGAGCCAACCTGTATGCCATCTCAGGCGTGGCAAGTGTTTATATCTCAGGAATCACGCCCACATTTTACATATCAGGAGCTCAGGTCAGCCTGGGGCTCGTGATTCCCATTACAGTCAACGGGAGCTGCACATGTCACCCCGGGAGGCGGCGTCCCTCAACCTCCTGGTGCCACATCTGCTGGCGAGCAGAAAATGAATATTTTATAGCAGAGAAAAATAACTGGAAGCAGCCCTGCTACACCGTAGTGGCCAGCGCTGTGTGTGATGTATAGCATGCTGCCTAGCAATGTTGCTAAGCAACGCAGCACCATCCAAGAAAATCCTGCATTAGCTTGTAGTGGCTGGTGGGGTGGGTTAGACGTGCCACTTTGCACACAGAGCAATGCGGAGAGAGGTGTGCTTTGCTCAAGACTCTTACGGCCGTCTCCGATTGCTAACACGTCTCCCCTATTATTCTCCCTGCACTGATGAACTACATCACGATGCACCATGCGCCACAATAATTTTCCGCTGAAAAAATACCTCCCCCCACCCCACCCCCCCACGCTTCCTGTTTCTTAATGCTCTTCAAACCTGATTTAGAGAGTAGCGAGTAGTGGAATTTTACAGCTACATCCCATGATGCTCTCGCTCTCGCTCTCAATCCCATGGCCTGGCTCATACCTCAAACTAACCATAAAGTCAGATCACAATGATGTGACTCACTATTACAACTAAAGATAGATCTTGTCAAAAGCAGTCATGAGCCCTGGATGCTAGAGGTTGTTTATTCAGCATTGTGTTTTGGGTGGGGTTTTTCCCTCTCTCCCCTGACTCCCTAACTTCTGACAGTCAGAGGTCTGCCCCATGTTAGTGAGCATTAGGGCGAGCAGGCAGGTGTGGCACATGCTTTTGGTGATCTGGAGGAAACCATAGACGGGCTGCACGGAAGTCTAGCTGCAGGTAGGAGTTCAGCCTCACACAGGTCCCAGGTCAGAGCGTCACAGTGGCACGGGCTGGGGACTCCCAAACACGGCGTCGGCACAGGGCAGAGTGGCCACAGAAAGGAGGGAGAAACATTTTTAAGAGGGGTTCCTTCTAAGCCTAACCACCTTTTTTTTTTTTTTTTACAAGTTTTTTTTAGATTTACATGCCAGGTGTTTTCAAGCATGAGCATTCATCTGGAGCATTTAATATCCTCACAGAACAAAGCAGTGCTGGTGCAGGAGACAAAGAGAAGGACCTCGGTACCAAGTGAGACAAGAGGGGCTCTCGCCCCAAGAACAGCTGCTCCTGCTGAGGCCACAAAATGGCTCAACGTCAACTGGAAGCAGGGGAGCGGCAGGAGAGGCAAGACCCGCTCTGTCCCCCACACACCCCCGTGGCAGTGGCTGGGCAAATGGGGACACGGCTCTGGTGAAGCTCCATGGGCCTAACAGCTCTGCCGGGCAAATGCACCTGGGACACGGGGAGATCCTGCCCAGGAGATCAGCTCCTGCCGGCACGATGCCATCTGAATTCCCCCGACCTCAGCCACCCAAGCACGGGGAAAGGTGGATCGACTTTGGTTACGCCATAAACATAGATACGGAAAGAGGCAGGTGAGGGAGCTGGAGATAGTTCTTTGTTTGGACGTATTGGATACATTTCAGCCCTGTATAATTCCACTAGTGTCAAAGGCATCAGGGATAAACCCAAGTCATTATTTTTAACCTAGCCATTTCCTTTTATGCCCCTCATTCAGGAAATCCCTATGCAAGTGCATGATTTTAGTCATGTGAATAGTCTCACTGGAGGCAGCGTGACTGCTCCTATACTTAATGCATGCATATATACATGCGGGACTGGGACCTAAAACAGCATAGAAGGGAAAGAAGAAAGAAAAGTAGTGTGGGGATACCTGAGCAGCAATGTACTGTGAGGGTCTGTGAAAGGTGTCTGCCCACTTGGGTGACAGTAATATTTCCAGCTATGTTTCCCCTTTTAAGCTTGACAATTTCTCTAAGACCAGCAGCATCTTAAGGAAAGCATTTTAAGGTATGACTGCTGTAAAAGGGGGGGGGGCAGTGGTGTAGAGAACAAAATACCCAAAATGCTCCTAACATACTTAAAAAAATTTAACGAAGAAGCTAGTTATGCAAACGTCCTTTGGGGACTGCAATCTATGTCTGTGACTTTCACAACCTTGCCCTGATTCCCTCTCCTGCACTCTCAGGGAACACCCTAGGGCCTCTCCTGCCAGGGAACCCCCTAGGGGTCTTCCCAGGAAGCCTCAACATACGTGTTTTTTTACATTGCTTCTGGCTTCATGTTTCT
>KL276893.1:6414-19281 GCA_000699545.1 Podiceps cristatus
CCCCCCAGCTTTTCACAACTCCTTATGAGTAGAATTTAAATGCTTCCTTGAAGGTTCATTCTGTATCATCTTATCCAAGAAGCCTAGCCACAAGTTGTCTTTATTCTTGCTGGTAGGGAAACTGGTTGTCTTTTTTTCCTTGCTTAAGCAGCAGAGACTAACCAAAAAACACATTGTCTCTGGGTTTGTTTTTAAAAGCTCTTTAAAAGCATTAAAAATGCCTTATTGCAGCTACAAATCAGGCATAATTCTTACAGTACGATAATTGTATAGAAGGATATGATGGTGTGCATGCTTTGTAAGGACATACTGTAGGGTCTATAGCGTGCCAGGTTTGTGTATCTGTCCCAAGTGCCATACAGTTAGTTCAGAAGCAGTTACTAGAAACCTAGATGTACTTTCAGAGTTAATGTCAGGATTAATTGTGATCTTGTGCAACTCTTTCCTCACAGGATGGCAATGGCTATATCAGTGCAGCAGAACTACGTCACGTTATGACAAACTTAGGAGAAAAGCTAACAGATGAAGAAGTAGACGAAATGATCAGAGAAGCAGACATTGATGGGGATGGGCAAGTCAACTATGAAGGTAAAAAGATGTTTGTCTTGACCTAAAACCACTACTCAGACCAAGTGAAAGCTTGTTGTGTAGGGCATTTATTTCTAGTAATTGAGGCACCAGTTTACTTGGTTGTCTGCTTCTGTGGACAAAAACTTAGATGTTCTGAAAGGGACTCTTTTTCATATACCAAGTGTGTTTAAGAGACTTACCAGTTGGAGTACTGTACTCTGGCGACAGTAAATCACAGTAACTTTTTATCTTTTCAGAATTCGTACAGATGATGACTGCAAAGTGAAGAGACCTCCTTTACACCTTTTTTCCTCTAGAAGAATCAAATTGAATCTTTTACTTACCTCTTGCAAAAAAAATGTTCATTTATTCATTCTGTTTCTGTATAGCAAAACTGAATGTCAAAATACCTTCTGTCCACAAACTGCATGTAATGGTTGGTGGTCCTGTCCCCAAAAGATAAACATCAGTTTTACAATATAAATAATTGTACTACCTTGAAAATAAAAAAAAAAAAAAAAGGAAGCACTTAGTGAACTCAAAAGTTCCATTTGCTAATGACTATTACACTGTTTGGGCTGGCCAGTTTTTCATGCATGCAGCTTGACAATTGAGCACAGTCAGACATTTGTATTAAAAGGAAAAAAAAAAAACCAACCTAAAAGATCCACTCTTTTGTTCAACAGTGGATTCTAGTTCAATTTGTAGTATAAATTGTCATAGCTGGTTTACTTTAAAATTGGTTTTTACCTCAGGATGGTATGCAGCAAAATGGTTGAAGGATGCAAAACTTAAAGAAAATGCCCTAAAGGTTGAATGGTTCTCCTGTACGTAGCAGTGTGCTCCAAAAATACGATGATCTTAACTATGGATGGCATGTCTGTGTTAAAATACTGGTTTAACATTGTCTGCATTGCACTATAGTGAAACGGGTGTCGGGCTGTTACCGTTCACAAAATTTTTAAAAGAAACCTTCACCAAGGGAGCATCTTTGGACTCTCATATTTTTAAAACCTTCTGTACCATGACTTGGAGCTGGCGGAGTAGCCTGTGGACTTCAGCACAACTATCAACATTGCTGTTCAAGATATTACAATTTATGTCCATTCCAAGTTGTAAATGCTAGTCTTTTTTTCCAATAAAAGACCATTAACTTAAAGGTGGTGTTAAATGCTTTGTAAAGCTAAAATATATATATATATAATTGAGATAATAAACCAAAAAAAGCAGTAGGAGGGAAGTGTTTCTATGAATGACTTGCTGCTAAATTATAATGCACATGTATGCAATAAGTTATCCCCTATCTTTTCAAGATGGCAAGAACTGACCTCCTGTAACCCAAGACCTTTGCTATAAATAAATGAACTTGTGCTTGCCTTTCATATTACGACAATGTTAATTTAGTTGGTCTCAAAGTCGTGTAATGCTGACTCGTCAACTATCAGCAGAGAAGTAACACCTCATTTCACTAAAGTGGAGAGCTCTGAGCATGCATGTTAATACTAGGGAAACATGTATAAGGTTGCTGATGTTTTTTTGACAGGTTATAGAAACTACTTGGAGAATTTAAACAGCATGGACTTCAGAGATAGCTATGATTCTCAAACATGCCAAAAATGCATTTCTCTACCCGCAGGAAAAAAAACCCACATTATTTCCACAATATATATGAAAAAAAGAAAAAAAAACCTAAGCCTTTTTGGAAAGTGGGGCTATTATGTCTTGACTATCTTCTCAAACACTTGCATGAATTTTGTGGGATGGAGAAGAGGACTAGGGTTAATTTATAAAACATCTTGTTACTTCTGCTTTGCATGCACTAGCAGTGCTTAGTCATTCCAGGTCTCTGAGTAAGTGTTCTCTGATCCTTCAGCTCCCCATGAATCAGTGGCAAAGCAGCCGTGTCCACTCTTCTTTGTTTGAAAGAAGAATGCGGGGGTTTTTTTGTTTTGTTTTTGGGTTGTGTGTTTTGGTTGGGGTTTTTTGGTTTGGTTTTTTGTTGGTGTTTTTTTTTTTTTTTTTTAATAGCAGAGCATCCATGTGGAAGGCTTTTATGCTTGGGAGGGAGGGACTACAGCTTAATTACTTGACTGTAAGTTTGTTTCCAAATGTAACTGGAGTTGCAAACCTTGATTGCTTATTTGCCTTTGATTTCGGAGAGTATTGTTACTATCTCTTGAAAGAGATGCAGGTCTCCATTCATCCTGTCTAACTGAGGTGCATGTGTTAAGAACTTGGTTGCTTGAAATACAGCTTTGCTCAGTGGGGGTCAAGTGACACCTCCAGAAGGCAATTGAGACTATCTGCCTTCAGTGTTATTTGGCTGTGTTTGGCTTTTGGTTGTGGGGTTTTTTTTGTTGTTGTTGTTCTGGTTTGGTTTTGGTTGTTTCTTTTTTTTTTTCCTGGGGGGTGGGGGGAGTTCTGGGTGACTAGGGACCCAGACACTGTAACCAAGTGCCTAAAAGTTAGATGGGCTGAATGTAGGCAATTGTTCAGATCTCTAATTGTTGCAAAGGCTTTTTGCTATGGCTGTGTATGCTGTCTTGGCAAACTGGCCACGGCGATGGGAATGTCTGACTATCATTTGAAAGTAGTCTTGCATGGCAGCTGCAAACAACTACTTTGGTAGTGCTTGAGGAAGGCTGCACTGATTCTGTAGACCAGCTTTTAAAAAGAACGTACTCAAGAGACAGGCAAGGTAGGAGCAATGGTTGCTGCTCTGAAATAATTACTTCTGCCTGAGTGTGCAGAGAGATCTTGTCTAGTAGGTAAATGCTTCTTACCATCTATCTGTCATTCGCTCATGGTTGGTAGGGTAGTTCATTTAAGAACAGCTGCTTTTAGCTTATTCGGTGTGCTCTGTTCTTGCTAGCAAAGAGACCTCGTTCCTGCGAGAGGTTCTTGGCTTGATTAGAAATTGTCTGGCAGTGTGCAGTGTTGGTATGCCCTGTAACTGAATCTGCCTGGAGGTATCTAATTATTAACTGACTTCAGTACCACATCAACCTCGAGTAAATGTATCCTCTGTACAGGACTTTAGCTCTGTTCCCTCCTGCATAGTGAATATCTAGAGAAATGAAATGGTGTCATCATGAACTTTTTTTTTTTTTTTTCTGTGAGTGTGTGTGTGTGGCTTTGGCTTCTTCCAAATGTGAAAGTGTGGGCTGGATACACTTGGTGCATGGCTTAGAAACATGGGACTGGAAAGAACTTCCTGGGTCATCAGATCCAGTCCCCTGATATTGCAGGCAACCGTGTCATATAATCCTTTTAATAAACTGATCAAGCTTAACCACCTGCTTGTAAGTGGCTTGTTTTCATGGAAGTTCTGTAACTCATGTTGCTCTCAACTGATGCAAGTAATATATGAAATATGAAGTTAATCAAAAGGTCCTCCAGCTTAGCTTTAGGTTTATCATTACACTTATTTAACTGATGTTCTCAAACCTGTTATTCTTTGCACAACACTCAGGAAAGTGTTGAATCTTTACACCCCCTTGCTATGAATAAGAGTTGGTGTGCTTGCTTATGGTTTTTTTTAATGGAAAAGATGGATGTCTGGCTTGTTGAAATTTGTTAGATATGTTAATTGTCAAGGCAAGAAACAATTGAGTTACTTGTATTTGATACATAAATTTAAGGCTAGAGTATACATAACCATTTTTAAAATACATCAACTTGCAGTGTAGTTTTATATTTAATACTGAAATTGTACTGCTAAAGTTTAAACTGCTGTTAATCATATTCCTCTTCTGATCATAATGAAAAAATAAAGGGTAAGAAAATGCTTAACATAGATTATTCATTATCATGCTTATTTTATTAATAATTCAGGCACTGAAATGTCACCAGGTGTGGGGCATTTGTCTTGTTCGCTGGGTGGGGTGGGCAAAGGTTTACTGATGCGGTAGAAGACTCTTACCCCCAAGCATTTGTCACACTCCTGCAGCTTCAGAAACATGCTATCAAAAACTGATCAAGGAATTACCCTGCATGTTACTGATGCATTAAAGGCATGTGTGGGCGCGGGTCTGATCCCCAGGCAGTGTACAGTGCTGCAGCTGCCAGCCCCTGCGCCCTGCCCCGGTGAGCGGGGAGGGGGGCCAGCCTGTATTCAGTCCCTACATTGCAGTATGTGTGTGATGTGAATGCAGATCCTTCTTCCCAGGTGATGCCATCCTAAACTAAAAGCACAGCCTTGGGGCTTAGAACTGAGAGAGTTAATACAGCTTGCTTTCACCCTACCCTGAAACTAACTGGAACACTTGGCTGTCTTGCTGCAATCCAACTGGGGTTTATTTTTTGTTTGCTTGGTGGGGTGTTTTGGTTTGGTTTTAAGACTTAATGAGTAAGCAAAATATGACAGAAGGGACCATGGCATGCCTTTGACTACAGACATCTAGCCATCAAGTGAAGGTAAGTGCTGAAGGCTGATGCCTTGTTTCTCCCAACTGACATTTAGGAAAGCAAATGGTATATTTGCAAATAGAGCAGGTGGACCTTTAAAATCAGTAAGACACATGCATATAAAGTTGGGGGGGGGGGAGCTGCATAACACCATTGCAATTCCAAAATACTAAAGGATGTTTTTTAAATCCAAATACAGGATTTTCAAGTAGATGATAAGTGGTGCATGGATTCAGAGTTCCAAGGATTCCTGATGTTGTTTGCCATAGAATATTTGTATGAAGGACCATGTACTTAAAAGATTAATATTGTATATTTTCTAAGAACCCCTATCAATGAGTATCCTAAGGAGGCATTCAGAGGATATTATAACTGTTGATAATTTGTTTAAAATTTTATATTAATAAATCCAGTTTTGAACTGAAGTGGCCAAATATCCCAATAAATGACAGAGCTGCTGATTACGTAGACATGAAGAGAAGCTCTTCCAGTCCCATGGAGGATTAAGCACAGCTGGTACCTAGCAATAAATGAGTGCTTGTGCTGCTCTGTCCTACTGGTGATGGTAACCAGGGGCAGAGTAGAACAGACCAGCCAGTTGTGCTCCTCCCTGTAGCTCTGGCAAGGACACTCATTTCTTACTTGCCTGTGCAGTGCTTTGCTCTGCAGAGGCAAGAGCATGCTTCAGAGCACAGCACAGCCCTTACGGCCATCAAACTACTAAACTCCATGAGGAAAAAAAAAAAAAAGGAAAAGTATATTGCATCAGGGGGCTAAATTTCTCAGATTTGTTTAGAGTCGGAGATGCTGAGTGAGATCAGCATTGTATAGTGACATTACGGAAGCGAAACTGAGAAACAGGTCTCCCAGCATTGCCACTACATAAGGAGAAGGCAAGTTGCCCTTTCCAGCATCACTGTAGGTGTTGGGCAAAGCTGGCTGTAGCTGGCAGTGAGTACCACAGCCTCATATGTGGTGGCTTCTGATCTTGCATAGAAGCTTCATTGACTGGGGAATCTTGTGCAAACCTCCTCCAAAGAGCCACTTCCATTTCAGTTGCCTCAGAAGTCAGCATCTGCAGAAATACTGAAAGAATTATTCATAGGGCAGCCTTTTCCTGGCAAAAACATCTCCTAAGATAATTAGTGGTTGAAGTACCATATGAAAACTGGACTAATCACCTAAAAATAAATCAAAATGTTTTCTGAGTATTTTTTATTATTATTTCTAGGTCTCTAAAAAATGATGTATTTCAAAAATGAATTCTTGAACAAAAGTCCTACCTCCCCTACCAGTTGCACCGTTTAAAATGAACACAATATTTAAGTAGGAACCAACCGGATCAACTGAAAAAATCTGTAAAAAGGTATTAAAAAGCATTTTGTGTTTTCTAATAACTTATTTGTTTAGATATTAATAGAGTAAAAATTCCTACACACATAAACCAGATGCCCTGACAGTTAATCAGTACGCATGATGCTGTCCACCCTGTGTAGCTGAATTAAATAACAGAAGTAAATTCAATCAGTAAATCAAGTCAACAAGTAAAAACATCTTTTCACTACCAAAGAAGATACCTTGTTCTACAAACCAGCAGATTGTGAAAATTGCCTTGCTCATTTATTTTGCACCAAATGAATTTGTAGAGGAAGGTAATTTCTTCACATGCTCAGGTTATTCTTTTCTATATTAAACAACTTGCACACAGAAAATATCACAGTATAAGGATGGTCTTAGGACTACAAACCTAAGCACTCAAAACTTTAAAAATACCTAACTCAGGTTATCCATGAGACTCTAGTTTGGCCTCTTGCAAATGTGATTGGAAAACATTATGACACTGTCTTGTCTCATACTATACTGCCCACAGCATCTTTGCATCAGTGTATTAAATATTTCATTCCAGCTTTCTTTTTGAATGCATTATTCCATATCCTAATTGCTACCCACCAGCCAGCTCTTGTTCCAAAGGCAGAATTACTGGTTTCTTCAATTTTTCCTGTGGCACTTAAGTATCTGAGTGCTTCACAAACACTGCTTTCTCTTTAGGACACACAGTGAAGTAAGGACATGCTTTATCTTCATCAAACAGAAAGAGCTGAGGTGCAGGTACTGAAGTCCAAGACAGTATTTCTGAGAGCTCCATTTGAGATGTTTTCATTTGTCAGAATCAACTTCACCGAAAGGGTGGTCAGGCATTGGAACAGGCTGCCCAGGGAAATGGTTGAGTCTCCATCCCTGAAGGTATTTAAAGAACGGATAGATGCGGTGCTTGAGGGCATGGTATAGATGGACTTGGCAGTGATGGGTTAATGGTTGGACTCGATGATCTTACGGGTCTTTTCCAACCTTGACAATTCTGTGATTCTATGATTAATCATAATCATGCCGTATGCCTGGTACAAAGAGACCTTGTCAGCAACAGCGAGTGTCCGTCCTGTCTGAAAATCAGTCTAAGCCTCTGGGTCAGGCATTTGCCAACCAACGTGCTTAGAGGAAGTGACTGCTTGTAGACAGCCATGTCCGAGCGTTTGACCCACCCCATGCAAGGACTCCATGCAGAGACGACGAGTGCTTGCTTAACAGGGCAGCAATAGTCTGCCTCACCCAGCAGACCAGCTTCTCTCTTCTTCCAGCCCCTGTATCATTCACTACGCGTTGTCTGATTCCTGCAACACGAGAAAAGAGATCAACTATGCAACATTTCTTTCATTGCACTACCCTGATTCATGCCTAGACCAGCTCCCCTTGTGCCAGGGAAGAGAAGGACCTGAAACAATGATTTCATACCAGAACCACAAAATAGGGGGGTGGAAGGGAAATAGAAGAATAAAAGTAGCAAAGAAACTCAATTCTGGCACTTCCTAACTTTGAAGTGCAACTTGTGCTTTGACTGCTGTTTCAATCCTGTAATTTACAATTGCAAGAGTGAAAGCAGAACTACGGTCCCAGCACAGGATACTCCGTTGTGTGGCATCACGGTGACACCCCTGTGAGCCATCATCTGAGCCACTGCCTTTGGGAGCTGCTGCCTTTGGATTTGGCATGAACTGTGACCTCTCGAGGTAATAGAGGGTCTGCAAGCAAAGCTCTGCCCCTTCTTCAGTCAACCCAAAATGGGGAAGGAGCGCTTTGCCCACAGGTTTGCAGAGGAAAGGTGGATTCAGGGACGGTGGGAGCAGCTCAGGGCTCTGTAGGAGGCTGTGCTTTAATGGTCCTAGGCTCTTCCACCCATCCACTGTAACCATGACCCCAAATCTCCTTCTTCTGCCTGTCCTGCCCCCTCCCTTCCTCTCTGTTTTATTCTCTACCCTTATCAGGTATGATACCCTTATATCAGCTTATGCCTCTCAGACTTTTCTAGGCTTCCTTGTCCCATGGTCCTTGCTCCTTTTTCATCTTCTCTGCTGTTATGGGTTAACCCCAGTGGGCAGCTCAGCCCCGCCAGCTGCTCACTCACTCCCCTCCTTGGTGGTTTAGGGAGAGAATCGGAAGGGTAAAAGTGCAAAACCTCATAGGTTGAGATAAAAATAGTTTAAACAGGAGACTAAAAGCCATATGTACAAGCAAAGTAAAATAAGGAATTCATTCACTGCTCCCCATGGGCAGGCAGGTGTTCAGCCATCCTCAGGACAGGTGGGCTCCATCACACATAATGGTTATCTGGGAAGACGTATGCCATAACTCCGAACATCCCCCCTTCCTTTCTCTTCCTCCAGCTTTACATGCTGAGCATGACGTCATATGGAATGGAACATCCCTTGGGTCAGTCGGGGTCAGCTGTCCCAGCTGTGTCCCCTCCCAGCTCCTTGTGCCCCCCAGCCTCCTCGTTGGTGGGGTGGGATGAGAGGCAGAAAAGGCCTTGACTCTGTGTCAGCACCGCTCAGTGATAGCTAAAACATCCCTTTGTTATCAACACTGTTTGGGTCACAGATCCAAACCCCAGCACTATACAAGCTACTATAAAGAAAATTAACTCTACCCCACCCCAAACCACTGCATCAGCCCATACATTTCTCTCTCTGATCAGGGCTGCCAATGACACGGCTTTTTCCAAATCTCCAGTCCCACAAGCACCCACCAACTTTTTGTCCTAACCTGCTGATTTCTCACCAAGCATCTTTCTCCTATATGTTGCCTGGGATGGGGCAACCAGGTTGTTGACGTGGGTCTGAGCCCGGCTTGGCTTGCAGCAGCAGAGAGCTGTGGTTGCAAAAAAAGATACAGAGCAGGTTGCCCCAGCTTCAAGCTGGGGGTACCTGGTCTGGGGGGGACGATAAGCTGTTGGAAGTCTACCTTGGCCATGAGTTCGGCTGTCAGAGTCCCTCACTGCTTTCCTGAAATGCGGCTTTTGTCATGTATCTTCTTGCATTCAAGAAGAGCTTTGCTGTCCGCTTCTGAGCAGAATCAGATTAGATGTAAGCTTAAGCAGTCACTTCACCTACCGCTGCCATCCAGGCATCTTGAGCCTAAAATGTGGTAGATTTTTAAGGGATCATCTTTGCACATGGGTTGTTCCCAGTGGAGATCAATGCATCAAGATTTGAACTTGCAGCTGTAATGTGGTGCAGGATGTGTGTGGGTCTGGGACAGCAAGGATGCTCCCCAGGTACTGGGATCCCTCCCAGCCCTCTTCTCCCACCTACTTTCCTCTCCCTCTCTCTTCCCTTCTAACCTTATCTCTGTCTCTTCTTAGGCTTCATGGGCCACAATTTACCTATTCTACGAAGAGCACCTAGCTGAACTTACTTCCGTTAATAGACAGCTTTAGATTAGGAGATCAGTTACTATTTGCTAAACTACTGCAGGAGTACCCCCTGTACAAGTAGGAAGCTCACAATTGCAGAAGTATGCCTGCAGAAAAAGTCACATAAAGTCTGATTGCACTGATATTAAATTATTATAGTAGTTTGAAGTTTTATGAAGCAATGGTTATAATAATGCCATTTTAGTACTTTGTACTTAGACACATTAGACCTGCTTCCATATAGGAGGTAGTTACTATCTGGGGAAAAATAACCTTCCTTCTCTGATGTGGCAAAAAGCTTCTTCATATCAAAGCTATTGCCATTAGTGAATATGTATAAATGAAAAAGTAAAATCTAATAAAATATGTGTAGCTAGATACTTTTTTCCAGACTTTTGCAGTACATTGCTTACTATGAAATAACGGAACGTAGTTTAGTGCTTCTAGTTTGAGCAGGATAGGGAAGAATTCAGATTCCTATTCATGATTATTGTCCATCACATGCAAGTGACTTCACACTGCCAGTCAAATGATGATACTGCTTCAAGGATGAAAAATGAAACTAACCTGTTTACGGATTTTTAATTACTAAAGCAATACTGAATCTCACCTGCAGCTTTAGTTCCTAAGCTATTAACCAGAGGTTATAGAATCTACTTGTATGGCAACTGAGGTATTTTTAGTGATTTATAACTTGTAAGGCATCGTCTTGACCAAATTCCAGTTTAAATTAATTTTGGCAGTTAATACAATAACAATTGGAGTAGACATTAAGGTCATGTGGCTGAATAGGTGAGAAAACAGAATGATTTTTTTAGGGCTATTGCTGGCTGCACACTGTTGACTGCTAGTTTTGGAATTTATTTCATCTCTTCATTCTTTACTGGAATGGTAAGGTCTTTTTACATACATATTTTCTAATGAATTGAGTATATTGCCTTTTGAGTTAATAGGTTGCTACTAAATATTTTGGTCTGGGACTTGACCCATTTTGCAAATTTATCACCTTACAGCAAATTTTATCCAAATACAAAAACTCCATCACTCTTTTCAATGAAAACCAGCAAAAGCATCACTCTACGATCATCATGTTGTGTTTCTGCACTACCAGCTCAGTGCAGGAACTCTGGCAATTAGGCAGGATTAACTGAACAAGGCAGATTCATCATTAGCTCAGAATTTCTTTGATTCTGGGGATGTAGGTCAGACAAGTTTTACAAAATGAGGTTTTGTGGTTTCATTTAATTTTTTATTATTCCCTCTATAAAAAAGAAAAAAGGTTTAAAAGGAAAAAGGTGTTACTGGTATAAACAACGGCAGGAAAGCCGGACTGATGGACTTAGGGAGGAATAAAATATGAGTGTGTTTGGCAAAGCACATGCACAGAAGAGCTCTGTTAGAGATGATGAGGGATTTCTGTACAGCCAGCTCTGGGAGAATCCCTGCAGAGAACAGAGGCGAGTGGGGGCAGAAGTGTTTGGGGGAAGATCTAAAATAGATGAAAAAAGGTGAAGCATGCAAATGGCCTTGGGAACAGAACCTGCTGCAAATTATAGCAGCCCTACTGCAGAATCAAAGCTGCCCCGGCCGCCATTAAGCTCCCGGACTCCTTGCATGGGCTAGAGGGGAAGAAGCAAAGCACAGGAGAAGATTTGGGGAGTGCTCAGCAGGGACCTGTTTAACGTGGACATTGAGGAGAAATTACGAAGAGGTGACAACCAGACTTGCTGCTTGGAAAGCTGTTCCCCTGCCCAAGCTCTGTCTGCTGCCATGCCTGTTCCCACTTGTCGGAAGGCAAGCAGCTGAGGACTATGCGGTCGCTGCCACCAGGCATCGATGTGCTCAGCCCTGGGTTCATGCCTTATGCCCTGCCAGTCTCCAGGGTTTAACTACATTCTGGGATGCAGAAAGGCATCTCCCTTGTGAGGGGAGTCAGTGCTCCGAGCCTGTCTGCAGCAAGGGCTGTGCCCAGAGGACCATCCATCGTGGACAAGCTGTCCTTTGTGATACAGGGGTCGGGATGGCTTCTCTCCATCCCTGCACACCTTCCCACCTTGCATAGAATGAGTGACCACCACTTGGCACAGAGGAAAACAACATGCATGAGCAAACGCGTCTCTCATCTTTTACGCTCCCTGGAGAGGGGAAAGCTTGATCCCAAATCTTTGTGCCAGCAATGCTGGATTCAGGACAGTGAAGTTGTCAGGGGACCAAAGGCTGGTGCTCAGGACTGCGCTCTCCAGCCATCAGGAAACAGCCTTGGGACCCTACTGCAGGGGTCCCAAGGGGGCAGGGGCTATACTGGATGTAAATGTTGAAGCCAAGAAGCTTAAAGGCATGTCCAAGAGCTCAGGCAACTTCACTATGAAAACCAGAGCTGACCATAGCCTTAGGCTGCAGCTGGGCAGGGGTTTAGCGGACTGTGGCTTGGGAGGAGGGGGAGACGATCCTTTTGTGTTCCCAGTTCCAGCAATGACTCTAGAGGTGGCTTGGCTTTCTGCCTGGTCTTTAAAGCTGACCTTGTCACCTGTGCTGCAGTCCACGTTACCAAGCTGGGTGTGGTTTTTTTAGGGTGCTTTCTCTATCCAATTATTGCCCACATGCAGTTCTCCTCAACTTTTAAAAAATTAGCAGACTGCAGTTTAGGACTGAAGCCTTACATGGGGCTAAGCTTAAATATGGACTATTTGATTGAAAACTGTCAGATGAGAGATTTAAAGTGCACTGGGAATTGTTGTGAATGGTTTAAAATACGGCACAGTATTTTCTAGCTCCTTTCTTTAGTCTCTAGCCCTAATTTTTTATTTCATCACACCAGTTTTAAAACCAGCGAAATAGAGACTACAGAGAAGGTGTAACAGGTCCCAAATGAACGCTTATTAGCAAAATCAAATGTGAACACTTTCCTCATTTTGAACAGTTTAGCAAATGGCCTAGAAAAAGGAATATGGCGCAGAGACACCCGGCCAATTTCATTGGTTCAGATGTGACCTGCAAGAACCCAACAGAAGTTACTGCCAGCGAACGCCGCCTTGGCAGTCCGCAGCGGAGTGCTGCTTCTGGCTTTCCCCTACGTGAGTGCTCGTGGTTGCCGATTTCCCCCTCCCGGGCGCTGCTGCGGCAGGGGACGGCACTCGGGCCCG
>JMFS01087939.1:0-20963 GCA_000699545.1 Podiceps cristatus
ACTGGATGGGCTCTGGGGGTCCCTTCCAAAACAGTCTATGATTCTATGAAAATAAGGAAATTAGAACATCAAAAGACAAACAAGATGACATAATGGAATGAAATGTTGACAGTAATCAAGAAAAAAAGCTTTATTCATGAAAGAGCCTAGACTTGAAAATACGTCTCTGTAATAAGAAAAAAAGTGCAAGGATTAATTCATGTGGCTGAATATAGCGATCACAAGCGGGCGAAAGGAAACCAAACTTCATTTTGGGGAACACGTATGACCCAGGCTGGTGGTGCTCTGAACAGTATCCTGAGTGAGCCCTCAGACAGTATTTTCTGGTGCCAAACACCACGCTGGACTCCGTAAGGTATATAAAACATCTAATTTCATTTAGGCAAGCCAGGCACAACCTGTTTGGGTTTTTTTTTTTTACTCTGATTTCATAAAAGATCCTTAATATTATTTCTAACAGGCTACTGCAGGTGTTTGGGTTTTTTAAACGTAAATAAACAGAAGGGAAACAAATGGCTTCAGAGAATGGTTGAGGTGTGAGGGGACTTCTGGAGGTCATCTGCTCCAGCTCGTAGTCAAGCAGGGCCACCTGAAGCCAATTGTCCAGGACTGTGTCCAGCCTTCCATAAGCTCCCTTGCAAGGTCAGTAAAGAAGCCATGGTCATGGTGAGTAATATTCACATAAGGTTGTGGGGTTTTGATTGGTATATTTGCCCTGACTTCCAAAAGACCCCAGGGAGTCATGTCGTAACCATGTGGTGAGCTGGACGGTTGTGTAGGGTGTAAGTCCATCCATGAGTGAGTATGGAGTGGAGAGAGCGGTAGTTGTCCAAACTCCGGTAAGGCAGTCAGCTTGGCGTCCGCCAGCACCGAAAGGAGGTCCTTTGCATTGCACAGAAGTTAAGAAAGTGTTTATTTTCCTGCTTTGCCTTCTCAAATCCTTTTAACTGGGAGAGAGGGGTGGGAGCTGGTGGTTGTTTCTGACAGAGCTTGTCCTAACAAGGTGCAGTGTTGTCATCCATTGAGCCCCTCAGTAAAAACACAGCCAAAAGTGCTCCTGCGTGTGTTCAACACACACTATCTACCTTAAGGCTTGGGGATTTTATTTATTTTTTTTGTAGATATTTTTCTGTATGCACATAAGAGACTTGCAGTTCTAAACAAATGAAAGATGAGATTCTGCAGAGCTCACTGAAAAACAGGGAAAAGCTTGTTACCTGCTGGTTTTAAGTCCTTGGCATAGCTTGATTTAATATCAAGACAAGAATATGGTACTAAACAGTCCCCTTGAGACGGCTGCTTTGGGCTAAGTAATAGAATAGCATCAATAATCCTTCCATGGGGCTACAGTAAATTTAAGTAAAGTTATTCTGGACTGTTAGGTCTGCTTAAAAGCACTGATCCAAGAAAGCGAGCGCATCCCTTGCACAGCGAGCCTTTCCCTGGACAAGCAGGCGTGCAGCCCGGCCCCCGCAGAGCCCTGCACCGACTCGTCAGATAAAACCCCAGCTGCAAAGCTTCTGTTGACACCAGGGGAACCGCGAATTGCCCATTAGATTACGGAGGTGGTAGTTTCTGTTGGCTTTGCCTAACAGGTGACTTCTCCCCACTAGTTTAAGAGTTCAGTTGTGTATCTCCGTAGAAAAGCCGTGTCTAGCTGCAGATGCATCCCATGCCGAGCAGATCCGGGGGTTCAAACAGGAGGATCTCCAGTGAGGTTAAATGGGCTCCGCGGCACTGCAGGGTCTGTGCGCAGAGGTAATTGCATGAGCGAGGCCTCTGATGGCCATAGGGAACGACCAACTTAGTTCTCTGCTTTTTTCCCTCAGCTTTTATTTCCACCACACTGAATTGCCACTCTTACGCATCTACGTATCTTGCTCATAACAAACGAGGCAGAAACAACCATAAACTGTGTGAAGCACCAAGACAATACCTGGCTCATCCCCTTAGTGGCTTTTAGACCACTTTACCAATGCTTCTTGGTTTTCGCTCTTTAGTCGATTTGGCAAAGACCATTCTGGGCTGTTTTCTGACATTAGTATTTTGTGACTGGGGGTAGGTGTCCAATAACTCCAGCAATATATGAAATAAGTACAAATCCACACACTTTGCACAATAAGGCAGATGGGGCAATTTACCCATTTTGCTAAAAATGTTAATTCTGCATTCACTGGTCATTCATGGAGATTAAGATTACTGTAATCAGTGTTTACTGTAAACCTCTTTGCATTTTATGTCTTCATGTGCATGTAGTTCTGGCAATAAAAGCTTTTCACTTAGGAGAAAAGATTAAACACTGCAGTGTTTTGTCAGGGTGGCAGGCTCCTGCGTTGAACTGCATATTAATTCGCTTTAAGGTGTTTGCAACATTAATAGCAGAAACGGAGAAATACAGGAATCTGCAGTGTGAAGGTTGCTTCATAGCCCTGTGTCCACATCCACACACGCTGGAAGCGTTGGTCGTGCACTTCCATTTCTGCGGCTGTACATTGTCCGTCGGGAACTGGAAGTTGTTATGGAAACTTCGAAGGTTGTGTTAGCCACAGCTCTGGCAGCTGCTGCACTAAGTCCAACTTTAACTAATGTCTTCTTAGCGCTGAAATAAGTAGCTTTTTCCCCACTCCTGACTCTTCAAAGATCCTCTGCTTTTAGTCTCCTGCTCAGCCTCCAGTATTGCAGGCAGCTTTTCATTTCATGTAAAATAGCTGGTTGGATGTTAGCTCCTGTGTTGTGTTTTGAGTAGCTTAGCTGTACAGTGCTTTGGAAAGGACAAAATCTATAAAGACCTGTTGAACAATAGTGCAGATTCTGTTCTAGAATGCCAGATCCTCAAAAGTAGATACGAAAATGTGAATGTGAAAGTGTTGACTTACGTTACTGGCTGTTGCTGTGGTCAGAGACTTTGATTTTCTAAGAATTTGAATTTTATAATAAATTTTTTATATCTTCTTATATCATCAGATAAGTGTGCAATATACCACCACTACTGTTCTTTCTTAGGACACAACACGTATATTCATGTACCATCCTAGAAAATAGTTGCATGTATGTGAGGCAGTACTGATACTAGAGAAACTATTGCATCAAAAATTATTCTGGTACTCAAACACATCTATTTATCATTGCATTTTTTTAGACTTCAGTGAACTAGCTAGTGATGTATGCTTGCCCCAGCATCCCGCAGGCTGTCTTTGATTGTGGAATAGTGAAACAAGTAAATTATTAGAGCAGGTATTTCCTACAAAGTGTTTGACAATGGTTAGACTGCCATGACCACTGCTTCCAATATTACTTAATGGTATCTCGTTAGTTCTTTGTATATCTTTATCTGTCTACATGTTGGCCGAAGGCTTACTCTGCTGTCTGATTGCAGACTCTTGAGTTCAGGGACTTTTCATTTGGTGCTTGTGCTTCATCCTGGCCCGTGCAGATGCCAGGGATGCTTAGCCAGTGCTCTGCGTGGTTGTGTTGCTGAAACGCTTGTGCTGTGACTCCTTACAACACTTACAGGCACAACAGCAGCACAACAAATCATGAATACATTCATGTTTTGAAGAGGCAGATGCAACTTTATTGGGGATATCCAAGAAATAGTTTAGACTGATACTTTAAAGATACGATGTTAAATATAATTACGTTAGTACTAAAAGGCCAATCTAGTATTAGTTCAGTCCACACTAGTTTTGTCTGTTGAAGGGGAAAAAGTAGAACGAGTGATGATTTATCTTCTAACTTCATGAAAATCCTTCAAAAGGAAGTGTAGGGTGAAGGGTCTGGAGCACAAGTGCTGGGAGAGCGGCTGAGGGAGCTGGGGGTGCTCAGCCTGGAGAGGAGGGGGCTGAGGGGAGACCTTCTCGCTCGCTGCAGCTGCCTGAGAGGGGGCTGGAGCCGGGGGGTCGGTCTCTGCTCCCCAGGAACAGCGACGGGACGAGAGGGAACGGCCTGGAGTGGCGCCAGGGCAGGTTTCGGTTGGGTATCGGGAACCATTTCTTCCCCCAAAGGGCTGCCAGGCCCTGGCACAGGCTGCCCAGGGCAGGGGGAGTCACCGTCCCGGGGGGACTGAAGAGACTGTGGATGTGGCGCTGGGGGACGTGGGTGAGTGGTGGCCTTGGCAGCGCTGGGGTAGCGCTTGGACTGGATGAGCTTAAAGGTCTCTCCCAACCTAAATGATTCTGTAAGTCTATGATTCTGTGAGGGTGGGACTGTAATTGACTCTTTTCTCCAGGGCATGTCAGAATACAGCCTTGCAGAAATAGATTTTTTTTGACCTTCTGCTGCTTTTTGTGATGGCAGCAAAAGCTTTCCTTACACGGGTGCTCATCACCACTGTTTTACACCCAATGCCTTCCCAGCATCTCAGTTCACGTAGGCAACGCTACATCAGAGTGCGCCTTGCTCCTTACTGCTTAACTGGTGAGTTAAGTCTGGTTAACGTGTGTCTTCCACGGTTCAGAGAGGCCATAGTCCTCTCTCCTGAAGTACCTACAGACTCCAGTCCAGCAACAGTGAAAGCCTTTACATGGGTCTCGATAAATTTTGCTAAAGTACTTGGTGGGATTGAGCTTGACCTTCAGCCTTTGTATCCCAAGTTGCATCCACATTACTGTTAGTAATTTTCAAAAGTTTATTTCCTGTGTTTCATCCTCAGTAGCTCTATGAAGCCAAAAAATCTATAGAGATGCGATCTGGTACGTCAGTATAATTGTAAAAAATATATAGAGCTCAGCACCTGTACAGAGAGATTCCCTGAGAGATGTAATTCAGAATTCAATAGCAAAATTCTTATTTGCCTGGACATAACATCCAGAAGGTACTTGCATTTCAACTTGCATTTTCTGGTAGAATCCCAATCTGAATTTGGTAGAATTTTACAAAGTGATCACTGTCAGTTGAAAATTTTTGATCTTTTTTCATAAATGCATATAGCTTAGGCCAGGAAAGACATTTAGATCCCCACTTTTATATATCAGTCTTTAACTTTTGACCAGATGTTGCTCTGCTGAGATGTATAACTTGGCATTTGGTTAAAGTGTGTCTTCCAGGAAGTCATTGAAGTCATTGGCTGGGAGGATTCAAGAGATGGAGAATCCATTGCTTCCTTCCCTTTGAATTTTGTCAAACTATTAAGACGTGTGGCTCATTTCTGGTTTGGCTGTGCCTTTCTCTACTAAGTTAAAAAGCCATTTGGTAAATTTACTTTTTCTCTGCATGAATTAGATACTGCAATCAAGTCAGCACTCAATTTTCTTTTGAGAAAATGAATAGATTGAATTCTGTAAGTCTCACTGCAAGTTATTTTCTCCAGGTTTCAAATGCTTTTATACATTTTTCTGTGGCATCTCTGGGCTTTCAACAACTTTTCTTTGAAACGGATCTGTGTGCATCTCACTAACGCAACGCACAGACTACAAATCTTCACTACCTGATTTTCTCCTATTTTATCAGCCAACAGTCACATTTGACCCTTTTATCACTATACTTTTATCACCATCAGTTTAGGAGCAGCTTGTCCACCATCTCCCATTACCCTTTCAGGAGCTGCTGCTTTTCATCTTGATTCTAAAGTAGTGTTATGAAATGTTACAGGTAGCTTTAAAAACAAACAAACAAAAAACAAAACAAAACAAAGAAAACCCAACAGATGAACACACCAAAAAAACCCAAAAAGTCTATTGTCCTTCTTGTTAATAACTACTCTGCGCATCTTCACCTCTACACGAGCTTTACCAGCAGTGAATTTATATTTACTTCCTGTGTTGTTGAATAGCCTTAGGACACTCCGTCAGTAACATCTCCATTCAGAAATGCTTTCTCCGTGACAACTGCATTTGCAGATTACTTAGTCTGCAAGTTCTTAGAAATATTGAATAATATTGATTTTTAACCTGTTTTCACGAGTAAACAAGAATTCTACAGTGGTGCCATTTGTCCCCTCGTGAATTTATGAAGCATTGATCAATTTCTGCCTAATTTGAAGTTTCAGTTGTAATTAAGTTTTGCCAAGTTTTGTGATAATAGTTTACATCATAGAAGAAGAAATGAGGAACGTATCTTCCTAACAAAAGCAAGACTTTTTAGTGTCTCTTTTGAAAGGCGAGGCAGAGTAACTCAGGTGCTGTACACGGTGCCTGGAAACAAACAGCTAGCAAAGCAGCAGCCACAGCCAGCCAGGCCTAGCAGGCTAATAGCAGCATAGAAGGGTTTTTTTCCCAGAAGTTCCATGGGAAACCTGGGAAGAGCAAAAAGTAGTTGCTGGAAAGAAAAGGGAGACAAAGGACTTTCCAGAAAATGCATGGCAAAGTTGGCATAATTTGTCCTGCTGCTGAGAATGTTCTGGAGGAATAAATCAAATGCCTGAACGCGAAAAAAAAAAAAAAAAACCAAAAAACAAAAAACTCTATTCGCATGTAAATTCTTACCAGCTAAACATGTTAATTGATCGAAGAATGACACTGAGTTTATTTGTTTAGGACTTATTTTCCAGTAAGTTACAGTGACTTGAATTAATTGCATTTTTGCACCTTAATTAATGCACCTTCATTAATAGACTCCAGTATCACAGCATTGTAGGTCTGAAAGGGATTTTTAGCAAGCATCAGCTTCATCCCCTGGCCCAAGGGAAGGACAGATGTTTTTGCATCATTTCCTGACAGGTGCTTATCTCATTGGTCCTTGCCTTTGTGTTGTGTGTTGACACATTCTCAATGGGCAGCCTCTGCCAAACTTCCAGGTTTAGTTACCCATATCTTCCTTGGTGCATGCATACATCTTCAGGAACAGCTGGGAAAGCAACAGTTACCCCCAAAATTACATTAGACAGTTGGACAGAGTGGTAAGCACTGAGAATGACTGTAATTCTACAGCAGATGAATTGCAATGAAAATGTGAATGAATAAGAATTGTTTTCCATAAAGAAGAGTGGATTTCCTAGGAGGAAGAGCAACAGAGGAAGGCAGACTTGGAAAAAATTACAATAAAGAAACAAAAATGAGAACTTATTCTTCATGGCCACCATACCTAGGGCATGAATTTATGGACTTATACATCCATTTTTCCCATTCTTTTTCTTGACATTTATCATAGAATCACAGAATGGTTTGGGTTGGAAAGGACCTTAAAGACCATCCAGTTCCAACCCCCTGCCACGGGCAGGGACGCCTCCCACCAGACCAGGCGGCTCAAGCCCCGTCCAGCCTGGCCTTGGACAGTCAAGGATGGGGCATCTACAACTGCCCTGGGCAGCCTGTGCCAGGGCCTCACCACCCTCATGGGGAAGAATTTCTGCCTAATGTCTAATCTAACTCTACCCCCTTCCAGTGTAAAGCCATTCCCCCTCATCCTATCACTACTTGTCCTTCTAAAAAGCCCCTCCCCAGCTTTCCTGTAGCCCCTTCAGGTACTGGAAGGGCCTCTATAAGGTCTCCCCGCAGCCTTCACTTCTCCAGGCTGAAATTATTGCAGCCTAACTGTCCAAATAGTCTTTTCTTAAAGTTAGATTACGATTTTTCCCATTTTACGTAACTTCTTTGCTATTTTAGGTTTTATTTAAAATGATCAGCAGCAGCCAGTTAGCTGGTTTATGACTTGAATACAATCTCTGCAAGCCTGCCGATTTAGGAGTATTTATCCCCGAGAAGATATTGATGAATAGCGAGAAAGACTGCTTCATCAAACACTTGCCGTTTTTTTTTCCAAAGAGAGAACAGAAACGTATATTGAACAATTTTGTGCTTTCTTCTGCATTGTTATTTAGAGTTTCACCATCTCCATCTGAAAATCGACATATGTTTGCTATGGATTGCATTTGTTGCTTCTATATAAAACAAAGGTCTTCATTGTGCTAAGTTTGCCAGCCATAGATTGTTTTTCCTTAGACAGCTTTAGCTTTCCTCACCATCTTTTTATGCCGATAAGAAGCTATTTCCACCTTTTTCTGTATGCTGACTGATTTCACTTTTTCACTGAACCAGAAGGACTAATGCTCTCTCTTGGGGTTTATTGTCACCCAACAAACTTTTAAAAATACCATTCATTCAGGATGTTTCGATATCTCATCTTAATTAAGTTTGCTAATCCTTTTCCTGCCTTGAAGAAAATAGCCTTTTTGAAGCACGGAGCCTGTGTGTTGCCAGCTGAGGCTTCTCTCTGGTTCAGTCCCACCTGAGGTCATCAGTTCAGGTTCGCTGGCCCCAGGCAGCCACCCACTTCCATCCCAGTGACCTCAATCCTCTTTATCCAGCACAAGACTGCCCAGAACGGTAAAGTCATGAAGAGTATTATACCTTTTTCTGTAAGAAAATTATCACTCATCGTTTTTGGAAACTCTGAAAGTTTATGCCCACCAGCATCCACCCCCTGAACTGATGCCTCCCAGGGTGATGAAGCTCTCTATGCATTGCAGAGATGTGCGGAGGGAGACGGTTACCGTGTCCTCTGGTTTGCCGAGGCAGTCTGTCGCAAACCTCCCCACCAACATCTGCTCCTGGGCTTTTTTATCATGCTAGCGTACGTGCGTGAAGACCCAAGCTCAGATTTATCAGTATTGCTGGAATCAGTAATGGTGTTTTTAGAATAGAGCACCACATCCTCACCACTTTGATTCACTGGAATCACTTTAAATAGGTAATAGGCGGTCATTTTAATACTTCAGGCATACAAAGTCTCTTAACGGCTATCATTAAGGCCAATGGTATCACATTCCTGCCCAAGGCTGTAACTGGACAACAAACAAGAATTTGAAAAATTCCTGGCAGTGGCATAGAATTTATTTTAACATTCCTTTTCTTTTTCTTTGCCACATAAATTGAATTTATTTGCAACACATTGAGGTTAAATTTATATCGTATTTGCCTTCTTAGCACCCTGCCCTCAAGTTGCTAATTTAACAGTTTTCTGGCTGCTCCAGCTAGCTTTCAGCCGAGAAGATTAGTTTCCCAACCTGTGAGATAACCAAAAGATGAGAAACATGGAGCTCCACGATGCCATTTTTAGAGGCCCTTTTCACAGTATATTTGCACTTTAAACTTTCTCCTATCAAGGAACACGCCTATATTTGGACGGCCCCATTTTCTGTCGAGAGGGCTTGTCGTTTGCTGCGAACCAGTGTCAGCAAGTAATCTCGTCATGTTAATGTAGAGGGACAGCCAAGTGACTTGTTTTAAATGCATTGTGATTGTTACCTATTTATTAAAAGCAAAAGCAAACAACTGCTTATAACTACTGTTCAGATGTTGCTTGTTTACGCAAATAGTGTTAAGGACAAGGCTAATTTAAGTAGACATTATATTCTTGTGTTATGACATGAAAACCATACTCTGTGATAATTGTTTATAATACATATCTCAATGGTATGAATGCTGTGTATTCCAATCAATATTTTAAGTTAGTGAGCCACATACTTAGTGAGCCAAGTAATATTTTTAAAACTGTGTTCCAATTTTTATGCAAAAGAAGGGAATAAGACATTTTCCCTCACATTATTCCTTTCATTTTAGGTATGTTTACAAGACATACATACAACAACTTAACACAGAAATAATCAGCATGGGTAATAGAGCGAACTGGTTTTAGATGATGTTCGTTATTGCTGCTGTGAATACAGTAGTCAGTTTGAAGGCAGATGTCACGTACTTTTGAACAAACGCTGTTAAGTGCCCACCATTACCCTTAAGGACAAGAGTTGATCTTTTTTAGTGAGTTTAATCTTTGTGAAAATGAGGCGTTGCGTATAAAAGCCTCTTCATCTGATAATTTTGTGTTACTATATCATTTGAAATGATACGTTACAAAATGTAGCATGCATCTATATGATTTTTATTGCATATCAATAAACTCTACATATGTTTGAACTCTGAAGGCCAATTTTTGACTCTTAGATTCTCACATGAGGACCCTTTTGAGTCCCACAGACCGTTTACACACATGCGTGGGGGCAGACCTTAGCTCTGGCTTTGCCTTGCTGGGCAAGACAGGTCATGTTTTGTTTCCCTCTTTGCCTCCAGATGATCCGTGCTATTACGTCAGAGTTTAAACTATAGACTAAGCTGGGTGTTAAACTAGAAGGGCTTCTCCTGTCATGCTAGGCGTGAAAGGGAGCATCCCAGCCATGCCAGAAGGTGTGCGTGCTGTGGGTGCTCCGGCTGGAGTTTTCTGATGCAGCTGCGCATATGGGGAACATAAACAAAATCTCAAAACACTTGTGCCCCGGGAGCGGGTGTCGCTTTTTGCAATTCTAGGATAATTGAACTTCAAGGACTTGTCATTACTCTGAGTAGTTTCATTGAAATAACTCCTCTTTGTTTTGGGGCAGAGGTCTAGACATCTGCTTATGCAACTTGGTCCACTTAGTGAAATCTATTCCCTTTTCAGCATAAAAAAAAACTTCCCTTAAAATTCCATTAAATCAAACACATGTAACACAATGGTTGAAGATTTCCTAAAGCACTGGACACTGATAATAATTTGTGTCAGAGGTACAAGATGGGATTTGTTTCATTTCAGGAGTGCTCTGGCTGTTTGTGATTTTGATAGTTTCCTGCTACCGATTGCAGAACTTAGACTCATACATTAGGTACAGGTTTTGAATTCCGCACAGCTTGTGAATCTTGCAAACTTCCTTTGGCAACTGGGGACCTGGTTCAGTTGCCACTGAAGATTCCCGGTGCTTTTGGTAGGTTTCACGTCAGCCCTTTTGCCCCTGCAGACCGCTATTTTAAACCGAATGCTGAGTGTGAACTAATGACAATTTTAAGAGTGCTTTTTTTTCCTTTTTTTAATAGCCTTGGATGAAACTTATTAAACATTTGTGTCATGCTTTGATATAATTCTCTCCATTATTCCTGAAACACATATCTCCTGCCCTCCAGGAAAGTGTCAGTATCCCATAAAGATCTGCCTGTGCAGAGGAAGAGGTGCAGCCTTAGGGCCAGGGAACTGAAAGAGCACAAGAGGACCCTGAGCTGTTGGCTGTCAATTTGGTCACCTTCCTTTCCAATGTTGGCTTGACACTCCTTCCACTGAAATGGGAACTGAGGTTGGTTGTTGCTTCCCATGTCAGTGGTCTGACCACTTCACTATCATACAGGTGAAGGCTTTCCTTTCTTTATCAATCCTAAAAAAGGGTGATTCCTGCATGGTTTTTTTTCAAGGAATGGCATTCATCACTTGCAGACTGCAGCATAAGGACTCAAGGCATTGCTAGTCTCCATGACCTTAATCAGCCAGTCTGTGCTAATTGATTATTTTTACCAACACCTCATAAATGCCATGCGTTTCTTGGAAAAGTAGATCATGGGCTGGCATCGCCTCACAGGCAGAGAGGCAAGATGTTCACTCAAGCTAACAGTACGGGGGTTTTGTACACTAAGGAGAGGAGGAGCCAATGACAGACAGAATTAAAACCAAGAGATTGGTTTTCATCTTCATTGCCTCTGAACAAGGACAAAGTGAAGAGAAACCACAAACATCCAGACGAGACAGCACCAAACTGCAGTGAGTTTTCCCAGCAGCCGAGCGCCATGGGTTGTTCTCATTGAGGCAATCCAGCAAGAGCATGCGTTAAACAAGGAGATGAGATGCAAAACGTGCATTAACACCAGTATACCCAGCCTGTGGGAAACCTGGTTGGACTAGGAAGCAGGTGCCACTGGGAGATCCATCGTGTTGGACAACGTCAGCAGAAGGTGCACACACGTAAGCTTGGGAAGAGCCATTCCAGTATCTCCCCACGCTCTTGTAGCTTTGTTCCAGAGCAGCTCAGGGCTCAGTAAGAACTGAGGATCTTTCTTGTTGTTTTGCATGTGGATCATAAAGCTTATGTTTTACTAAAAGTTTAGAAATTCCAGATGAAATAGAAGTACGGGCATTTATCTCACTTGCTGTCGGATTGTCTGATTTTGCTTTCTGAGAGCTCTGCTACTCGTTGATGCAGGGAAGTCCTGATTTCTGATTTCTGATGTCTTTACTGGAACTACATTTTTATTTGTATGGTATTAGCAGTGTAGTCACAGGGTGTAGTTTGCACCCACACGTAAATAATGTTATCTTGGTAACAGAGGTACCAGCGGTCACGGGTGGATTGATTTGTCATCATCCAAAGCTTTTCTCAACCGTGTAAAAAATATTCCTCCTATAAATGAGGAAATAGAAATTGATTTTCAATAGTTATTCTTCCCATGCACAGGCTCTTTTATTATACATTTTGTTAATTCTGGTATGATTTTTCTGCACTACATGCCTTTTTCTAAACTTTTCCTCTGGTTTAGTGCCAGACTTTGTTTAATGCTACTGCATGATTTACTGACGCTTTGCAAGTGATAGTTCATCCACTGGAGAGGCTCAGTGGGCTGAGTTGCTGTCCCCAAAACTATGATGCAATATTATGGTAGCATTAATATGGATATTGATGCAAAATCAATGCAAATACAGTCCACATCTAATCCCACACTCCCTCACTCGAGTTCACTGGCAGCAACAGCAAGTTACTACTTTGATTTCAGAGCTAGATATGCAGTATTTATGAGGGTTGCACTTCACATCCTTGCTGTGGATACCATGATGCCGGTGCACATTAAAATAACTTGTAGAACTAAATTCGTTTCAGCGTTTTTGTCAGACCCCACTGAGTTTGGGCATTGGCTTATTTATCTCTGGCTTCCCCCAGTAAGGGCTGCATCAGCCTCCTGAAAGTGCAGAACATAGTTAGCACCTTGCAGGTTGTACCTGTACAAGATGATGCAGGACGTCGCTTACAGGGATGAGTGCCCACGATGTGCAGGGCAAGATTTGGCTGTTTCACACATACTCCTGCTCTGGATGGCTGCAGAAACCGTGTCTGGCTCCAGCACACTATTAGGCTGTAATTAGTGTAACTAACAACTAATACGAAAGAGCAGGAGAGAGGTCACCACAAGACTTCAAAGGTCTTAACAGGTTAAGGTTGGAGGGCAGTCTATCCCCTCGCTTAATCTGTTGCCATATCTTCTGAGATTTGTTGAAATCCGCAGTGACCTCTAACCTTGACGTGTTGCTCTCCCGTAATTTACCGGTCACATGCCATTTTCTTTACTTCTGTCCGTTTAGATGGGCCCGGGTCTTTGCGATCAGCATCTCCCTTTTCCATTCAGATATAAGTGTGCCCAGGTAAACAGCTTTTTGATGTGGAATGAAGACTGTGGTTTGAACCACTTTAATGGTCTTGCCCTGCTAGCTTCAGACTCATCGGAGACGGTTGTTTTGCTGTGCTTCGGTATGTAGTTTCTTGATGACATTTGACATGTAGATTAAGCTCTGGTTTAAAATCTAGCTATTAAAATGAATCGAGCATTGTACAATCATTTTCAAGATACTAAATATCAGGCTTTTATGAGTTGTTTTCTTACCCGTCCAAGGATAGTTATGTTTATATTTTCAGTAAACGTGAAAGCTCTTAGCGGGTAAGTCTGCATCTCAGGAACAATTTATATTTTGGTAAAAATCCATAGATATTCCTCCATCGTGTTTCATCATGGGAGACAAATACTCATCAAGAAAACTCTCCCATTCCTGATAGTTTTGGGGTTTTTTGTCCCCTCAGACTCGGCATTGCATCTCTCCCATCAATCCCAACATACATGGGTGGATTTTGATAGCAAAGCGTTGAAACGCAGTGCCTCTTTCCCAGGCATCAGATAGTTGCTTCTCCTTGATGATGCCCATCCCAAAGTGACAGGCAGAGCAGAGGGGAGAGTTTCCATCTCTTCCCCTCCATGGATGCATTGCCTCGGGAGAGCATCCTACCCTGCAGTCCCTCCCGCTGTCTGAGCACCATGGATCTGGGCAGGAAAGTACTCAAAGTCGATGCAGCAAAGCAAAGTAACATGCAGCAAGCTACTTGCCTACACCAAACCGAGCATGGGTTTAATTATCCTTTTAACTGATTAAAACACTTTAAAAGACAGTAAGAGCAACCAAGAGGGAGTGAGAGCAGCCCAATGTTAGATTTAAAGTTCAACAGGGAAAGAAAAAAAATCATACAAGGATTTCACAAGCAACGACACTTGGATGGTATTTGGGAAATCTTTTTCTTTGAAGACTATCTTGCGATTAACTATGGGAGTAGCACATCAAAGCTGCACTGACTTCAAAGCTTAGAACCACTTACGGCTTCCAGCTATTACTAAAACCTACCACTTCACCCTGCCAGCAACTCATCTCAGCTGCCTCTTCAAGTTACACCCATCTACTTCCTGCCTTCTGATTTTGGGCAGGGAAGGGGAAAAAAAAAAAAAAAAAAAAAAAATCCTTGTAAATTAAATATAGCTGTTCACACTGAAGGGATGTCAAAGTCGAGGGGAAAAAAGGCAAATGGAGGCATTAAGACATTAAAGATTTAGTACAAACTCAATGGTGATTTACATATGCACAGTCTCATTTGGCTAACTGTAATGAAGCCGTCTGCTTTGGCGAAGTTTCCTGACTGTTACCCCTGCATAAAAGCCCCTGAACGATGTGAGCAAGCTGTTCAGGCCATTATTTAGGTCCAGATGTTACCTATAGCTTGGCAGAAGCAGAGGTGCTGTGGGACTCCAGGGTACCTTCACAACCACAGCACATACCATGCCATCAGTTCCCATCCCTACTCTGCAGTGACGAACCGCATCCTCTGATCGGCAAAAACACGCCTCAACATGGTGTGTCAGCACTGGGTGATGAGCACCATTTATTGCTGCAATATTATTGATCCTTTTGCATTCGCAGGAGAGACTGTGGAAGCAAAGTTTACGTATTTGATATTTTGGGAGTCCCTGAAACAACTCATTCATAGTAGTGCAGGGCTATGCTGCACTCTCTGCACCGATATAAGAAGGCTAAAGTGTACCGAAATTGTAATTTATTGCAGTATTAATATTGTTCAACACTTAAGATTGTTTCATTGTTATTTTCTGATTGGGAGGTTTATGCCTAGGGTTTTTTAAATGGTACATTAATCTCTGAATAAAATTTGTCTTGCAAATGACATATTAATAGAAAGTTAAGAACAAGTGTGGGTCTTTGAGTGTGTTTTATATAACAGTTTATATGTTCAGTACAGATCAATGACATGCTCTCTAGAGCTAAATGCCATTAATCCATTTACAGCCGCTCATTGCAATGAAGAGAAATTACCGTTGAAAGGGCTGATCGTACGTTAAGGAGAATTTCCTTGCTTCCCTGCATAGTCTTAGATTTTTAAAATGCCTTTGCAAGTGTTTAAAGCCGATCTTTTTTTTCTTTCTTTTTCGTTTATTTTTCCCTTTACAAGGAAGGAGTTTTTCAGCAGTGCGGGTGCTGGTGACTCCTTCTCACACAGAATCCCCAGCCAGGCTGGGACGGCAGAGGTGGCCCGGCACGGTGGCGTGGCCACTCCTGCCCTGTCATGGGGGGTGTCTCGTCCCTCAGCCCCCACGCAAATGATATGTTTCTGCAGCAAACATATGCCAGATCTGCAGTTCAGCAACGTGGAGGCAGTTAACGGGTTGTTTTGCGTGGACAGTGGCTGCCAGTAGCTGTAAATAAATGAATTACAGTGTAGTATGGTCAGTTGGAAAAAAAAAAAAAAAAAAAAAGAGTATTTTAAAAAGTTGATGTATGAAAAAACCATACAGGAACTTACTGTTAAATCTAAAGTACGTATGGCTAGTGTATGTTCTCTCTGAAGAACAAGTCTCTGCTTTAAATATGTAATGGGGGGAGGAGGGGCTTCCTGACTGGCTGATGATGCATTCAAAATGTCAAATTATTTGAAATAAATTGTTATTATAGAGTGAGGCATGACTCCACCAATGCATGTATGTATTTCGCTGCGTGACAGTTCTTTTTTCTTCTTTGAGAATGCATTTCTCTGAAATAAACCATGCAGACTAGGAACAGCACAGTCAGTTGAAGTTCATTGAAAATATAGGAGGACATCGTGTTTCCTGTCCTTATGTTAAACTTGGCGTATTGATTTTTTTGCACAGCTTGCAGCATAGAAATGTGATCTACAGCTATGGCAAGGCAGGCTAACCACATGTGAATTTGTTAAGTACTGCTGGATTAGCAGGAATCATCGGACTGTGCAAGTGCAGAGGCTTGACTTCTGTAGCTCTTTATTTATGACTTAATCAATTAAAATAACAAGTTTTCATTTTATTGGCTGTACATAAATAAGCAGAAATCATCTGCAGGAGCTAGCGTTTCATATGCTTCCTTGTTTCCACGACATAAAGTCTCTGTAAGTTAGCCACAGTACATACGCCGGCAGGGCTGAAGTGGAAGTTCAGGATCAAATATGTAAAAATTCAACAAATGTAGTTACCAACTGTTTTTTAGATTACTGCAGGAAATTCAGGAAGGCATGTTGCGTATCTTAACTTGCAGGTTTTTATATACATTTGCCATTACTTTTCTTTGTATATTCTTCACCTGTTTAATCTTTTGTTCCCTTTATGTTCAAAGATACCAAGATTACGGAAGCCACTGGCACTGCAGCCTGCATTTAAATTTAGTTACGGAACGCCGGCGCGGAAGGCATTCTTCTGATGTGGGGTTGGCTTGCTCCTCTCTCTACATTATTAAACCTCCTTACACACCTCCATTGTACCGTTCACCCCGCTTGACTTCAAAGAGTAGCGCAGCTGCGTAGAGAGGGCGAGCCGCAAGTCTGCCGAGCGGCTTACCTGTAGTTTCTTAGAAATGCTAATGTGTTATCTGCCGTGTTTATGAAGTGATCTGTTTGCTGGACTGGAGGTACTGTTCCGCAGCTCTAGAATCAGAACAATAAAATGTCCAAGACAAAGACAGCAACTAAAGATACACTGGGATTTGAAGTCATTGTCATTCACCCTTTGAAAACTTTTCCACTCCCTAAAAGGAAAAAGAACAAACAAAAAAAAAAAAAAAAAGAAGACATAATGAAATCAAGAGTTTTATTTCAGGGGAAAGCAAAGTTGACGCTATTCCTGAAGAACCTCTTGAGCGCAGTCTCGCTGAGTCGCTCGTGAAAATGATGTGGACGAACGCCTGGCTTATCACTCAGAGGTTATTGGGAACTAATCTGTTCAGAATGTTTGGAATAAGCTAAAACCTGGCTCGCTCATCTAATGAAAAAGGTCAAAACAGAGAAGAAAGTGCCACTGGTTTGTGTTAGGTGACACTGTGCCCTGCTTGTCTAATTTGATTACACAGAGCCACTGAAGCCCCAGGCAAAGCTGATTTTAGCTATAATCAGCTTCTTAACCTTTTGAGAACTAACGTAAACACTACCTACCAGTGGTTAATTATGTTGCTCTGTTACTTACAACAAAGTGCAAAGGTAAAAGTGTAGAACTGCGGTAACACATGTTGTGACAAGATCACTCCAGGGGATTAGAGCCCTCTGCGTTTTATCTGCGCTCATTGATTTCTTTCTTAAAAATTAAAAATGGGCCGTGAGCAGGGAGCATCGGTTTATCAGTTTCAGGCAGCATTGCCGTGTCGTGCCGCTGCCTCATCTCAAATTCCTCTTACGTACAGAAAGGGAGACCTAGTGTGGGCTGGACTGCTGTAGTCACGGATCTGTTGTTTTTTAACTATTTCAGATTAGCTTTGTTCTAACTGTTCACTTGTAATAAAGAGTGCATACTCCCTTCCTCTATACAACCATCTTCCAGAAAGTTTTGTAATCTGTTTTGGCAGATGCACCACATCCACAAGAGACACCTGTCTGTAGGTGGATGGGATGAATTTTATTCTCAGATTTTGCCAAAAATCTGCGGCACAAAAACAGGCTCTCTGCAGAACCTGTGTATCCTACTGTCCCGTGTCTTTTGGTTCATACGCTTCCGATAGTTTACCAGGAAATTTAGATTTCCATGACCTTCAAAACTTTTAGGATACTTCTAAGCCGATGGGCTTTCAGTGTATTTTAGATTTTCCTGAGCCATGCAGATCTGTGGTGTTTATGTAAGGAAGCCTTGATCTACTCATCGTATATACTTGCTGCTCTTACATACTTGCTGCTTGGAGGTGGCAAGTTGCCTCTGGACTTTCCGCTCTGTAGAAAGTGCTACATCTACCTTACTCTTTCTGCGTCCCACTGCTTTTGCCAGCAGTGCCTCTAATCAGCATCATGAATGATCTTTACGAGCAGGATTAGCACGGGGGTTGCGGGGCAGCCTCCTGCTGCCCGCGTGCTCCCCGGTACCTCTGGGGCATCGTGGAGCTGGACCACCGGGTCTGAGGACCTTCAATGCCTGCTGCCCACGTGCTTCCCACCAACATCCGTGGTGGTGTGCTGTGATAGCTGGTAGATCAGCAGGGGTGTAGTTATGCCAGGGAAATAGATGAGCCCTAGCTTAATTCAGATACTTATTTTATTAGCTAAGATTGATAAAGCCACAATGACTAGAGTTAGTAAAGCAACCATGCTAAAGAAAACAGTAATTACACAAGAACAGCAACAAATAATAACACCACACTTCCACACACAAAGATCTCGCTGACACGTGGCCTATTGCACTTCTGTACAAGGTCAGAGTTGGTTTCGTTTTCTTGCAGGCAGTAGCTGTAAGGTTCGCCTGACACCTGTCCATGACAAGGTTTTAGTGTGTTGAGAGGAAACTGGGCAGACCACTAGCTTTTGAGCATTGGAGAGATGACAGACTCACTTAGCTGACTGAGCACAGTGGTGTGTGGACCCTCAAGGTCAGGACAGGAATGAGAAACAGCTCATGAGCTTCTGAACATGTTAGTGATCTGGTCTTCGTCTCAGCCTCCACGGTTTTCTCCAGGAAAGGGGTTAGGAAACGGAGGCTGACTGTGACCCCTTTGGGTTTCCTGAAAACCCTTTGGAGTTTCAGCCTCTAGCTGGAGGTCACCTCATGTTCCAGCAGCCCTCTGTGGCCTGCCAGCTGCTGTGCACAGCTGGGTGACTTCTGGCCATGCCCTGCATTTCCCACGGGAGACACGCGACGGGGGTTCTCCGGGCACAGAGATGGCCTCATCTGTTGGTGGCAAGTAACGCGTTCTAAGGTTTCACGGGGGCTGTGTATTGCCTATATAGCTGCCATGTGATACTTTTTCCGACCTACTCTGACCATCCCTGTCTCCTTGCTTTGATTCATAGAAGGAGGAAAAAAACTGATTCCAAGTATTTGTTGTGTTTGTCACCAGGGCATCAATTGCATTTCCTGACCTGATAGAGAGCTTTGTCTCTAGCAAAACTGGACATCGTTATTCTGAAGCAACAGGATACTTTTCTATGTCTTTTCCTCCACAAAAAAGAATTAGGATCAGATTCTCAGTCAAGTCCAGCTGTCAGAGCTGGGAGGGTAAGACTGCTGAGGCAGGTCTGCAAAAACCATCAGTCTCCACGTTTAGGACTAGATGTCCTCGTGCCTCCTTATTTCCTCAATGTGTTCCAGCTGCAAGGAGGTTTTGTGCAAAGTGTCTGCCACGTGAGTATCTGCTTTGCTCCAGAATTATTGTCCAGGGACTGTTTGGCTCATTGCTTGGGGTAGTACGAGGCGACGAACAGCGACAGCGCAGCAGAATGAGAGCTGTGTCTTTGCCCTCCAGACGGAAACATTGGGTCCCCCTGCTCAGTTGTTAACTTGGTTTCTGGAGGACATGGCACAAGCATGAGAGTTTGGCTGTGTTTTAATGAATTAGGTAACTCGCTAGAGAAATTAAACTTTTTCCTCTTTCTGGATATACTGAGAAGCAAGGGAAAGCAGTGCTGCACCAGTATCGCTCGTGCCTTGACACCGGCAGCAGCTGCTCTCCAGTCCCTCTTTGAGGGGCAGCGTTTCTTCCCATCAACCGCCATGAGACATGAAAGCACTGCTGCTCCCGACTGCTGAAAGGTACCGCGTGCCGCGCGGTACTGGGATCACAGCAACGGCGGATTTTGATCCAGACCTAGCAGAAGTGGGGCCCCAAAGAAGAGAAGTGTGGCTTGTGCAGGGGTGAATTTATCAGAGGCTGCTCACAGCGGATCACAGGAGCTGGAGTTAAGTGATACTTGCTTTTACCCCCTGGAGAATAAATCACTACCCTTTTCAGCAGCAGATAGAGGATAAGTCAACAACGATGCATCGCTGCAGAAGAGACAAATCTTTTACTGAAATGTCTAAATAATCCTATAGCTTGCAAAGCTATTGGCAAGGCTTCAGCTGGGAGACTATATATGCTGATGGGCAGCACAGCCCATGAAAGAGGAGAATGAACTGGAGAACCTGCAAAGAAAAACAACAAAAGTGATGAGAAGTCTAGAAAATGTGGCCTTTGGAAAAAAGGTGAAAAAACTGAGAAGGCTTAACCTAAAAAAAGAGGATTGAAAGAAAGAACATGGTGGAAATCATCGGGTCTGTGAAAGACTGTTGCAGAGAAGAAAGGAACCGTCTGTTCTCCATGTGCCTGGTAAATAGTACAAAAAGGGATAAAATTAAATCGCAGCAGGAAAAGGGAAACTTTCTAACAGTGTGGCTGGAGGATACTGCCTGCGGGTTCTCCCATCACTGGGGCAGGTGGTTAAGGAGAGGTTAGATGGATGTTTGCCAGAAATAACATAGGTGTAGCAGGTCTTGCTGCAGGACAGAGCACGGACCTTCAGGCATCTCTGTCACCCCTGGTTGTCCGTGACAAGGCCTGCTGGCAACAGACGGAGTACACCTCTCTCGAAGGGGGAAAAGGATCTTTGTGCGGAGCTGGCAGAGCTCACTGAAAGCTGTAATCCAGATTTGAGGGGGGAAAGGGATAAAACCAGGGTCACTTAGAGATAAGCCTGGGGGCAGCTCGCCAATGCGTGAGGGACAGTGTGCTAGTGAGGTCCTTTGGTCTGCCATCTCAGTGGAGGCAGGGGATGGAGATCCATGCGGCAGCAAAGATGCAAGGGTCATTGATGTGCCAGAAACCACGGAAGCACCTGAGAATGGACACGTAGGAACTTGAGTTTATCCCCAGAAAAGGAGGTGGGATCAATA
>KL276895.1:0-12590 GCA_000699545.1 Podiceps cristatus
GCTGTGCCACCCCTCCACCCTCGCAGCTGCGCCAGCCTTCATGCGGGACCTCGGTATTCCCAGTGAAATCACCCGTTTCCAAAATCCACAGCAAAGCCTGTTTGTCCTGATGAGCCTGTGACATCAGTGCCTTTCTTCATGACGTCATGACTCCACATATAGCCAGACTGGGATGTCACAAGCAGAGACACCGAGTGGAAGCGAAAAGAGCAAGCAAGCAACAAGACTGGGATTTTTAGGAAAATCTCATCAATGACACTAAATAATGCTTCTTCTCCCCAAAACCAGCAAATACCCCCTTCCCTCCTTGATTTCTTAATTACCTTTTTACCATCATAAGACAAAAATGCCATTGCTGGTCCCAAAAGGGCTTGTCATGGGGAAGAGCTGGTGGAAACCTTTGTGGCAGGGTCAGCTGGGTGCCTCGTGGTGCCTCATGGTGTTTTTTTTTAAGGACACCCTTAAAAGCAATCTCAGGAAACAAAGCACTGTCCCAGGGCTGTGCGGGAACCCTTGGCCACCACGCCGGGAGGGGGTGGCCAGCCCGGGGCCAGCCGTAGCGTTGCCATAACTGGTGGTGCCGTGGAGCTGCCTCGTCCAAGCAACCCCCTCATCCTGGAGCCACTCATCTGCCCAAGCCACACCTATAGACATACATATATACATACATATGTGTGTGTGTATATATATGTCTCTATATACCTATATTCTTGGAAGAGGCACCATTTAAGCGGAGCATCGGCTGCCCGGCGTTACCCCTTGGAGGGGAGCGGAGGCAGGGACCTGCACAGCTTCCCCAAGGTGGCAAAAGCACGTCAAAGCTGGTGGTGAAGGGAAGACGAAGAGGAGGCCGGAGAGAAGAGGCTAAAGTAAGGGCAAAGATGGAGCTGGGAGCAGCTGCAAAGGAACAGGATGGGGCAGGCCTGGGCAGTGGGGCCAGGCTAGAGTCGCTGCAGTGAATCTGTAACGGGAACGCCTCCTTCCCCCACTAAAAATTGTACCTTTTCCCAGTAAGGTCCAAATTCCATTGTGGGCAACGCTGATTTTTAATCCCTCCCCATGATGGACTTGTTCTGCCTTTCAGAGGACACAGTCCCCACTTTTCACCGGCTCCAGCACCAGCTGAGATGGCTCCTCACCCACTGGAAATTTGCTGATCCTCCCCTGCTTCCTCCCTTTAGGTACTGGTTCAGCATCCTGTGCCCTGGGGAAGGTCTGGCCATTGCATCCTGCTCATGGCCAGCTCACAGCCTGGATTCCCACCCTCTGGGACAAGAAATACCCCCACAGCCCTCAAAAAAAATGCTGATTTCACAACAGTTTCTTCCATTCACCATGTTACATCCCTTAATATCAGCTTGGGACCTAGGCTGAAGGAATTGTGGTACACCCAACCTCAGCTGATACTAATTTTTTAAATGAGATTAAAACCAAAACGAACCCTCCTACAAGCACCAGCCCCCAGATGGTGAGACTGACAACTCCTTGACTCAAGGGGAATGTTTACATCCTTTGGTTTCCTGAGCTTCACATTAAATGCCTTTTTTTTTTTTTGTTGCCCCGAAGTGGTGCCTGGTATGAACTGGGAGCATGGCATTTGTAGGGATGCTGGCACAGGTGCATGACCCTGCAGGGGCTGAGCCTGAGCTCTCAGGTGTCCCATGGGTGTCCGATGAGGTGCTGCCTTCCCAGTGCCGCTCTTTCCCGTGTTGCTGGGTGGTATGCTCTGTGGCCACCAAGCAACAGCATTAGAGGAAGATTTTTCTCTAGCCCAAATATACATCGAGAAGTGGACAAGCCAAGTGATGTCCTGCTTCCCGGCCCCTTTTCTATTGCAAATTCTCCTGCACACCCGAGATGCTGCCAGTCCCTCCGGAGTGCTCCTGAAATCAGGCTGGCTGCCACACCGTCTCCCCTCTGCAGCCCCCAGGGGAAGACAGGCAGCAAGGCTGGCTGGGAGCGTGTCCCCTCGGCGCATCCAGCCATGTCTTGCCGATCAGGCCTTCGTGTGCCTGCCAGTCTGGCTGCAAACAGTACCCCAGTAGGAGAGACCCCTCATCAACCTCCTCCTCCATGTCCCGCTCATCCGCCGTGAGCCAGAAGCCCTTGGCTCTGCTCCTGGGGGCTCAGCACAGTCGGTGCTGACTGCCGGCTCCCAGCACCGTTTCAAACAGCTGATGCTGTTACTCCGTCCTGGTTTTTGGAAACAAATGCAAATTGTTTTCTTTTCCTTCTTTCTGTGCCAGTCTGAAACATCTTTCATCCTGCTGTGCCCATCCAGCACAGGACATGAAGCAGAACTATTATCACACTTTATATCAAGAGTATGTTCATAAAGGATTAATAAATTATTAATAATGTTTTCATGAAGAGGTTAATCCAGAGTCCTAGCATCTCGCAGGTCCACAGAGCATGCTTACCACAGCATGTTTGGGCTCCTGCGATCCTCTCCTCTGTTGTTTGCACACTTGCTTGTGTATTAACATCTAACAATCACCTCTTAACCCCCTGCAAAGTGACTGTTGAGCCACCAGTGTGACCAACCCTTATGCTGCAGTGAAGTTGTGTTCAAGCTGCGCTTTGCAGAAGCCCTGCAATGCTCCTCTCCTGCCCAGCGTTGAGCACAAGACCTGGCCTGATACCAAATCTCCTGCCCAGTGTTGCGAGAGCAAGAAAACTCCTTTACACTGAGGTTATGAGTCTCCTCGGTTCTTAAAACAAATGAAAGGTGCTTAAAAACTGAGAACTTTTCCTGTGTGTGCACAAGTGTGCACGTGTAGATATTTCACAACATGGTGTGGGTGTTTGGTAGGTTGTTTCGGGGTGCAGGTTTTAGTTTTTTAAGGGTTTGTTGGTTTGGGGTTTTTTTGCACCCAGTATTTTCAATTTGTGACTAGCTGTGCAGTGCTCCTGACGGGAAGGTGAAACAAACATGGCACTGGCTGGCAGGGAGGCCTTTGGGCTGGTGTCCTGCTTGAACTGCTGGGATGAGTCTTGCTTTCTTTCATTACTTGCATTGGGGGAAACTACAGCATAGACTCAGGGACAAATAAATATGCTGGGGTCTTTAAAAATGTGGGTTTTTCTGAGCATCTCTGTTCGGATGTGGGTTTTGTTTCTGCCTGTGAGACCTTCGGTTGCACGATCCTGAGGGATGCCGCAGGGATGTGGCTGAAGCCTTTGGTAGCACGGGTTGGTGAGAGGCTGCAGAGGCTGCTGCACATTGAAGAGCTGCAGGGTTTGATGCTGCAACACAGCGCCTGCATGGAAAGGGAGCTGTGGCCACTTGTGCTGAAACCATCCCTGAGCAGCAGCCCCTCTTCATTTGCCCATGTCCCAGAAATTCACCTTGCAGCTGTTGGAATGCAGCCGGTCCCTCATTGGGCTTGTTTGTGAACAGCCGGGTACAGATTTTAAGCAATGAGCCCCCAAGGATTTGGGAAGCAAAGTGGAGCTGTGCTTCCTGCATCAGCCCCAGCTAGCCCGGCTCCTGCCACGGCCCTGGGACCAGAAGGCAGCCGGGATGGGGGAAGCTGTCAGAGCAATCACGTGGAGAAATGCTGAAGCAGGTGACAGGCAGATTTTTGGGAGGAAATTTTTGTATTTCTTGCAATGAAAGCATAAAAAAAAAAAAAAAATCCCCAGTGGAGAGACCTGGGTGAACCTCTGTGTGGTAGTGGCCGGCTTTGCCTGGGCAGTGTGACAGGCCCAGGGCTGCCAGGGCTCAGAGCCCCACACTGGGATCACAGCGAGGAGTGGGCATGGACGGGCAGGCGTGGGGACACTGGGACACTGCAGGCAGGCTGGGGCCGCGCTGGCAGCACTGCCTGGAGCTTAGGGAGGCAGCAGACCCCTACGGTGGAAAGATCCTGTCCACCACTCAAAATCCCCATGGTGCAGGGGATCTTCTCTGAGCAAGGCAGAAGAGATTTGCATCTCAATTGCCTTCTTTCGGTACTGGGCAAGGCAGCCTGGCTCCATATCAGTGCGATGGATGAACCCCCCAAAGTGAGCGGCAAGGCTCCCCCAGCCATCAGGACAAGACTGGGAGAGGCAGTCCTCCCGGAGAAGTGCCACCTTCCGATAAGAAAACCAGATTGTGCCAGGACACGTCTAAACCCACGTGTGCGCCCATGTGCCCCACCTCCCAGGGCAGCTCCCACATGGCTCTACTTGCTACGCTGTGCAGAGGTGGGCTAGCAGCCACCACACATCCACGGCACACGCAGGACACCTCTTCAGCAGCCACGTCAGCCACAAGAAAGTCCTTTCACCAAATTTGTTCTCTCAGATGCATTGCAGGGCTGGAGGAGCTGCCAGGGGAGGTGAGGGAAAAGACCTTCTCACCTAATGCTCTAAAACTCGCACTTTCTAAATAATTCGGCTGTAAAAGCTTGATCTGGAAGGAAAACGGTTCTTTCCATGGGAGTCAGTGTTTCTTTTTCATCATGGATAACATAAATGCATGGCTCATCCCAAAAATCACTGCTGTGGGAATCTTCACTCTTCCTTTAGGCATGTTACTAATCAATAGGTTTTTTTGCATTTACATCTTACTGATGCCTTTTCCTCTTCCATCCAGCCCTACTGGGGAAAAAAAAAAAAAAAAAAAAAAAACCCACCCCCAAACTACTTAAAATTTTTTCAAACCAGTCCAAACAAAAAAAAAAAAAAAAAAAAAAAATATTCCAGTGAGGTTCTAGACTTGAATCACACAGCTTTGCAATTGCCCCTGTGGAGGATAAATGTCAGTTCCAGTGTCCTGCATCAAGTGGAAATTAAATTTCAGGTGAATTTATTGAAAGACAAGCAAGTTGGCAAAGATTAATCCATATAATAATCAGAAAACAGCCAGTAAAAAAGTAGTAGGATATCTCAAGTCAAGAAAAATGGTTCTCAGTGTCTGCCTACCTGTTGCTGCCTGCCAGAAGGCAGCGCTGAGCCCGGCTCTCCTGTGCTGGGGATGGGGTGATAGCAGTCCCCAAGTCTGCCCTGAGTGTCTGGGTTCAAAACAAGAGGCCACCTGTGTCTGGCTGGTGCCCCGGTGACTCTCTAGCCACCGTGAATTGTCAACAGCCACTGTCTCCACAGGTGGCACAGATGTGCCTCCCATTTGCTGCACCTCCTTTGCTGTCTGCGTGTGGAAATAGCTGCTGGTGGTGTGAGGGACACCCCAGCATCCCCCCAATCCTCAGAGCTTCCTCCCAAGTCCTTCTCTACCACAGGACTGTGTCTGGTGAGTTCCTCAGTACAGCTGCTGGCAGGGACTGGAGCCCAAGGACAGGCACCCACCACGCTCACAGCCTCTCCATCCCTGGGGACTCCCACCTTCCGACAAGACAGGGACACAGAAGGGCCTTAAGTGGGGATGATGGCCTCAGGGCTTGTCTTCTGCAAGGTGGAGCTTTCCATCTCCACCTATTTCTCTCAGATCAGCTGAATACAATGTTGAAGTCATGAATAATTTCTCAACGTCCTCCAGGGTTCAGTCCTTGTCCCATTCACATGGCAAGAGTGGCTGTCACAGGTTGCGTGAAGGTGGCAGCAGAAGCTGGATGAAGTGGCGGGAGAGGCTACGCATGGTTGGCCAGTCCCTCTTTCAGTGAGGTGTCCTCAAACCCATTGGAGATGCTGCCTTCTTCTCCACTCGACTCCAGGGTGCCAGTGATGGGATCACTCCTCAGCCACGGGCTCTGGACACCCACCTTGGGCAGAAGGTCTTGCCATGGCATGGCCTGTTTCATGCTGTCCCCAAGGAAGGAAGGTTTAAATTAGATACTAGGGGGAAGTTTTTTACGGAGAGAGTGGTGAGGTGCTGGAACAGGCTGCCCAGAGAGGTGGTGGATGCCCCATGCCTGGAGGGGTTCAAGGCCAGGTTGGATGGGGCCCTGGGCAACCTCGTGTAGGTCCAGGCCTGGAGGTTGGTGTCCCTGCCTATGGCAGGGGGGTTGGAACTCTATGATCCTTGGGGTCCCTTCCAACCCAGACCTTTCTGTGATTCTATGATTCTATGCTGTTCATCAATGCATCATCGAACAGTCTTTCTTTTTGCTTCTTAAAAGAGATCTATGTCATTAACTACACCCACAACTCTTTCCTTAAAAGGATGAGGATGATAAAGATGAACAGCTCCATTTAATAACAAAGACGGCTCTTACGTGTAGTCCTTGTTTAAGTTGGTTTTTACAGAGAGGTGACAGACAGGTGTGTCCCCCGTTACACTCCCACCAAGCTGATAGCTCCTGGGCTGGTTGGGGGGTTGCTTTTCCAGCCCCATACCCAGAGCAAGTGCAAAGCTCTGTTAGAGGGACGCTACCGCATGCCCCGAGCATGAAAACACGGCCACAAGCCATGGCCCTGTTACAGCTAACCACGAAAATCCCTCTACCTTCCACTCCAATTGTATTTTACCACCTGTGTGGGCACAAAATTTTATTCCTTGCAAATAGAGGGGGAAACCAGCACAGCGAATTGTAAATGTAGCTTAAAAATGGGTTGCACAGGGGAGCCCAAAGTTTATCCACTCTTTCATGTTCACCTCACATACCCATGTCAGGAAAGCCAGGAGCAGCTATGCCCAAGTCTCACTGAAATCTTACCCTCAGCTTTGTATCGACACAATTACGCTTTGGGAAATCTAGGGATGAGGGAACAGCACAAGGCATAACAGTAAAATAGTAATATTCTCTCTTGTATCATAAATATATCGTATGGAGCCACTGAGCATTGCAGTATTTTATTTGTATGTATCAACCCTAGGTATTCTGCTTGTAAAATTCATCCATGAGCATTATCCCTTTCCATGCTGGACTGACTGTACATGTGCCTTTCACCCTTTTTCATGGTTTGTCATCTTTTTTTAACACAACTGCAGAACTTGAATAAATCAGTGAACTAGTTGCAAGTCCTATGCAAGAGATGACTGGGGAGTCAGTTTTCGGTATTTCTGTGTTTCTATGTTGTTTTAAAAGTAGATGCTGGGATTTTCAGAGAAGCCTAACAGAATTAATGCCCTAAAAAGCATATAGCTTTTTATTTTGGATGCTAAATCTCTTAGGCAGCTTTGAAAAGCTCAGCCTAAACTCCAGTTCCTCACCGCTTTGTGTGTGGAGAGCAAGCAGTAGTGGCAGAAGGAGCACCAGGGCTTCGCCAGGACAGGCGGTGTGATCAATAGCTGGTGTTTTCTTTCAAGAGACAGGAAAAGAAAGTGCTATTTGGCTGGAAAAGGTTGCCTTAAGCCTCCCTTAGAATGCGTTGGAGAATGTCATTGTCCCCGGCCACCAGCCCTGCGCCCACCACTGCCCTGGGGCAGAGCAGCCACGCAGTTGACCTGGTTGGGGTGTTGCAGAGGACCCACACCACCAAGCAGAGCCCCACGCAGCAGTTCTCTATCAGCCATGCTCTGCTGAATGCATTACAACAGTGGGACAACTTCCACACCAGGATTTTGAGGAGAGGGAAAAAAAAGACACACACCCCCCCCCCATTTTTCTACATCACCTATGCTGTAGGACTGAAACCTCGTCCAAAACTCAAAGCTAACAAAGTAAGTCCTTTTCGTGTGTTACATGTTAAATCGGTATAAGCAAGGTTAGTAGAGAAACGGTGTCTACTTCTCATAGGACATTGTTTAAACATTTGCCATGTGTCAACAGACTGATGGACACGACTGCCTGGAATACGTTACGTAGTGTGCCTGTGTGTATGTAACCTGGTTTTGGTTGTTAGGTTGTAATGCTGTCTTGACTGAAAAAAATAATCTAATATAAAGAAAACCCACAAGAAATAATAATAAAAAATATATTTAAACTCTATTTTCTGTGTATTTCTCTAAAGCCTGCAATTAAACCTGTTTAAAAAAAGCTTTGATTTTTAAAATAAGCTTTTAAAAGTCAATGCCATAACTATCAGAGACAAGTCAATAGAAAAAAGTCGCCTTTGAAGACAAGGATGCGCCAGGGAGGGGATGGCACAGGCTGAGTCGTTTGAGGGGATTTCTTTCTCCCTCCGCATTACCAAATCCTACACCTCAGTAGATGATTGCAAAGGCTACAGCAGATGCTGATTGCCCTGAGAAAGATGAGTCCCACATCAGCCAATCTCTGCAGCATTGTCCGTTTCTCCAAGCACACACACCAGCCTGATAGGTTTTTTCCTCACCCACCTTGTAAGTGAGAGGCAGAGAGATGCCTCTGAGGTGATTAAGGGCTCCCTTGCAGCTGCAAGCTGGGAGGAGAGAAGGCTTGGGGGGGTCCCATCCATGCGTGCAGGTACCTGATGGGGGAGTACAGAAACAGAGCCGGACTCTTTCCAGCCCAGCAGCAGGGTGAAAGGCAAAAGTTGAAGTAAAAAAGGAGACATTCCACTTAAACACAAGAAGATGCTTTTTACTGCGAGGGTGGTTGACCACAGGAGCAGGTCGCCCACTGAGGTTGAAGAGTCTCTGTCCTTGGAGATACCAAAAAAAGAGAGCAGCCACGGCCAAGAGCAGCCTGCTTTGTGGAGGGGCAGGATGGGCCTTTCCAAGCCCAGCTGCACTGGCTCCTCCAGCAGCGCAAAGCCAAGGCGTGCTCCTGGTGCTGCACTCGTGACCCCCCAGCTGCTGGGAGAAGCACTTCAAGGAGTTGTTAGGGTAGATACTGGGAATGAAAAAACAGGTAAGAGTGAGCTTTGATAAACCTTCTCATGGGAAAACCAACGTCATCAGCGGAAGACAAAGCACAGGGTGATTTGGGCTGGGATGGACCTCAGGAGGTCTTCAGTCCAACCTCTGCTCACAGCAAGGTAAATACCAAACTCAGACCACCTTGTACAGGGCTTTGTCCAGGGGGTTCTTGAAAATCTCCAAAGAGAGAGATCCCGCCACCTCTCTGAGTCCTGGTTGAGTGCCCAGCTGTCCCTAGGGAGAATTTTTTGTTCTATCCAGCCAGAGCCTCCTCTCCTATTTATTCTAGTGGTGATGCCTCCTCCCAGCATCCATCCCTGTAACAGCATGGCTCCATCTTCTTCTCCAGTACCTGAAAGGGTGATGAAGCCCATATCTCTCAGCCTCTCCTCTTGGCCAGGCATTCCCAGCCCCAACGATCTTGGTGGTCCTCTACTGTGTCCCCTCTATGTCGTCAACATCTTGTGTCTGTGGAGGCGAGGCAGTGGTGGAAACCAGGTGATAATATTCCAGATGTGGTCTAACAAGTGCCAAGAAAAGGGGACCAATCACTTCCCTTGCCCACCGGCGACACTTCTAGCACAGCCTGGTACGGCAGCCCTCCTTGCCACATTAAGCCAGGCTTAGCTCCTCGAGGGCTCTGACTGCTGAGCTGCTCCCCAGCCGGTCACGGCCAAGCACATCAGTGGGCACCAGTACAGCGATCCTTGGCTCCTTCCCAGGCGTCAGATCTTGCACTCATCCTTTCCCAAAGGCCATGTCCCTGTAAACAGCGACCCTGTGCTCAAGCCCACATGCTTCCCCTGACGTGTTTTCTGCAAACCCGAGCACATCCCCTCTTCTCCTAGTTTCTCTGTATGTGAACCTCACCTGTGAAGATGATATTCCAGAGTCATGGACATCGTCCAGCTCCTTATCCTACCAAACTTCCCAACTGACCTGACCAGCAACAGCAGCGGCAAGGCCAAGCACAGAGCAGGGTGAACACCGGGTTACCTGCACGCTGTCGGGCAGACATCAAAGAGCAACACCACAACGGTGCTTCTCCCCCCAACCAGAGACTTCTGACAGGCATGGGGCAACCCAGCCTCGTCCTTAGCACAATCTGATATGTGGGATAAAACCAATTTTGTCAACTGGCCAACTGAAGGTGAGGGTTAAGGAATGCAACATGGAGGATGAAAGTAAAAATTTGCCATTTCAGAAACTGCTTCCAACTGATGGTACTCGTGTGCAAGGGCATACAGAAATATATACATGAATATATGTGTAGGTATGGATCTATAATCCTACATGCAGATATAAATGCATATGCATGGATCTATAATCCTAAAGGAGTAGACACGTTTTGTGGAAACCAACTTCATACTACCCCCCGTACAGTATGAGAAGTGTGGGCACAGGGGGAGCAGGGGTTTCAGAGAACAGGGGCTCCTGGGAGCATTCCTGTACCAGCATCTGACTTGTCCCATGCAAAAGACACGGAGCATCTGAACTCCGACAGTGAGGACCAGAGACACAAGCCTCGCTCAGTGTCTACTACCTTGTGCACAAATAGGTAATTTCTGTCATTATAAAAGGTGACAATTTATTTTTAAGACAATTTATATTTAATCAGCCTTTTGATACACATAAGTATGTTTTTAAAATTCCTTAAGAAAAGAAAAAAAAGGTAGAAGTATCTATTTGTGCACAGAGCAACAAGCAATCTGAAATGACTGGCTACTTGGCTTCTCACTGTCAGAGCTTCCTGGAACACACAGGCTGACCTACTTTCTGCAGCAGCACACACAAACCAGCCACCACCGATGGCTGTGCAGCTATGCAGATACACATACATCAGGCTACCGTGTTTCAGAAAGCCTTCAAACAGCTTTAATTTAACACAACATTTTCCTCTGCCGTCTTTTCGTGCCGACCAGCTTTATTTGCGGGGAGCGCTGTCTTCTGGGCCTCCTCACTGTGTATTCATTGTACATATCCCCAGGGCGGAGTGGGGCCTTTGCATTTTTTTTTTTCTTGCTTTGCAAGAACAGCTGCATCAGTTAATTTGTGGTTAAACAAATTCCTTTCTAAAGCTCTATATAAGGAGCTTGCAGGCCTAGAGCTCTAAATAATCCCTTCAATCTTCTGTTTGGAATGATGCCCTTGTTGCTGCTAATAATACTACAACGCAAATTATAGGACAATAACATTTATTTAGAGCATGAAGGATTCCACATTATACAAACCCTTAAATTTATTTTTTTGTTTCACTGGTCCATTTCTACAACAAATACATCAGATCTACTATATAATAAAATTATTTACATTTCCAAAGAAGATCAGGTCTGTATATAAACCCTCTTACTGCTATTCACATACAGTACTTAAAACAACAGCACAATACATTATTTTAATACCTAAAAATGACAACCCTGTATTCTAATTTGTTTATGAAAAGTGGAAACAAATAAATTTACAATTGTCTTCCCCTCCCCTTCCATTTCATACACATTAACCTAATGTGCTAACCCTGGACTTCACTTTGTAACTCCAGGGGGTTTTAGAAGAACCCAGTTTTTATATCTATTTATCTGGTTTTTTAGAAAAAAAATCATTTATTTGGAACAGTATAATATTAAAATGACTTACTGTACAGAATTTTATTTAAAAAAGAAAAATCACAGCTCAAAATTGCTATTGGTAAATTCACACTCATTTACAAGTTTCATGTTTCCATGCAGTAATTTACTTGGACTTTCTTCTTTTTGACTGCATTGCACTGGCACTCGTTTCTGAAATTAAGAGAAGAAAAAAAGCATGGATACGGAGTCGGTAAGCCATTCACCAGAGGTGCACAGATTGCCCTGTTACTTCTCCAAAATCACACCAGAGTGGAAACTTCTGCAGACCAGGATTTCCACAGAACCGGGCCTGACTCTTCACAAGATGCAACACAAACGGACCCTTCACCCTGACGCCAGCCAGCACCAGCGGCACCACAGAAAGTTCCCGCTCGCTTCTGGTAGGACACTATTTCCGAGTGTTGCAAGTTTAACGTTTATGAAGTCCTAATATAACTGCCTTAAAAATAAGAACCGTACATTTTTAACTGTTCCCTAGGCATAGCTCCCCACGAGCCACAGCTCACTCAGCCACAGCAGGCGTCCCAGAGCAGCAGCCATGGGGTGCTGGCCACAAACCACATCTATCAGCCCCAAGCATCGTGGGGATGGCGTTATTAAAAAAACACTTAGGAAAGTATTTTGGAGCCTGCCACACGAGTTAAGACTCTAGCTGTCTGAGTCCTTAGAAAGCCAGGTCATTAGCAGGCAAGTCTCTTCAGTATACACGAAGATTCACAGAAAATCAGCTTTTGCAGAGAGATACAAAATATTACCTAGCACCACAGCAGCACAGCCAGCAGCACTTCCAGAGCTACAGTGAAAGCAGATGACATTTTCAGTGCACTTACCAAGGCACTAAGTTTCCATTTCAAAACAAAACAAACCAACCAAAAACAAACAACCAAAAAAAAAAAAAAAAAAGAGTAAGGACCAAGGGTTTTTGCATCTTTAGACTTTTTTTTTTTTTTTTTTTAATGTGATTTTAAATGTTGGCAATGTATCTTTGGCTCTTTACAGTATTTTCCAAAAACTATTAGAGCTGTGTGCATCTTAAGAGTGAAAAGGCAAAAAATTTCCAAGACACCTAAAAACTAGAAAAGCAATGGTACTCCTCCATGGCTGTTAAATGTATTAAAAAAAAAAAAAATAAAAAATCAACATTTCAAAATTTAACAAACTCGAAACTACAGTAAATGCTGAAACAGCCCAACCAATACAGTACCAGTTTTCAGAACTGAAACATCTTAACAGGCGTGACTTCCAGTCACCACAGCTCCCTCCAACCAGCAAAGCCACCTTTAAGTAGCGTGGCCAGC
>KL276895.1:12602-35616 GCA_000699545.1 Podiceps cristatus
GCAGCAGCCGCTGCCGTAGCCATCCCTGCTGCTGCTGAAGTCTCCAGGGTTGGGAGAACGGAGGGGCCAGCAGCAGTCAGGACCTGTCCCAGTCCCTGTGAGCATCACCAGCATCTTGTGAGCATCATCAGCATCTCTCTCGCCTGCTTCTCCTCAGACCCTGCACACCAGAGTGTGCCATGCACAGAGGGACAAGGGCTGGCCTGCAGTGTGTCTGCTTTCAGTCATCCTTCTGCCTCCTCTTTCTGCTGCTTAGCAAGGGAATTCCTATGCAAACTGGTCAAAGTCTACTTCTCTCTCCCTGCTATATTTAAGTTTTTCCTAATTGCCACTTTTATAATGGCCTTAATCAGCCTCTATCTCAAAAAGTAACTTCTCCCAGCCCTGCATTTGCTTTAACATAGATTAGCAAGTTGCTCAGGACACAGATAGTGTAGTATGTCGAGGAGGAAGCCAGGAGCACACAAAACAAGTGTGCTTTCCTAAACTATGATTCACTGATAAACATGTAGAACAGAGTAGGCACAAGTGGCAAACTTCATTACATTTCTTCAGCTACCTCACCAACGCTCCAGCCTGTCCTCTTCCACAAGACAGTGCTGCTGTGCTCAACAACTTGGAAGTAGCAGCTGCTCACACAGAGGCAAGTTAACCAAAGCTCAGGGTACTACATGGTAAGCTGGACCTGTATTTTCAGGCAAACCCCTTAGATACTGCAGCAGTTTCAGATGCATGTTTTAAAAAGAATGATTTTACTTACAGAGGAAAACGAATAATACAGTCAGCATGAAACCCCTAAGAGAGTTCAGGTATTATTTAAATCTGATGTACTCTCACATTCCCACATTTTCAGAATTTGCCGTGCCACTGGTTGTCATCTTTAGGTTTATCCATTACAGGATGTGGGCAGGTCACACGTTTCAGATCCCCTCAGACTCAGGAAAGTATCACCAAATTGATTTTACATTTGCTTCACATTTTTCAAACTTTTTTCACAGTCAGGAAAGGTAATTTATTTTTACAATACAGACTTAGGTTCTTCTGCGCAATCCTGCCACAAGAAGTAAATTTAATTAAATTCAGCAGCCACAAAAGTGCAGAACATAGAGGTCCCTCCGTGTAATCTTTGAGAGTCATTGCACAATTACATATAGCTGGAAGTCTTCTCTGAAACTCTTAAAATGCAAATATTCTTACCATCAAACTTTAGTGTCTTTTGTATGGAAAATGGTTGCTGAATTCAACTTGACTTCCTTTTATAGTAATTTTACATTAATACCTCTTTGTTCTGTATGTTATCTTTAAAATATTGAATGTCGCCTCTGGACAGTCTCTACCCTCTTGCACAACTTTTGTCCATCACAACTTTTCTGACCCTTAAGCATGAGGAGCTGACACAGTTACCTTCAGAAATACAGAATGGCACTGCACATTCCGGTAATGACTGTGTGTATCATACAACTGCTGCACACTTTGTTAAAGACTGTAACCTGTGTAGCAATAAGGCATGTTAGCAACTGCTAATGCTGTAGGTTAATACCTGTGCCTTCAGGGTTTCACATGTTCTTTGAAAAAACAGCTGAGGCTCTGTGTGCTAGCACACAGCACTCCTCCATGCTGCCATCCAGGTAGCATTCTGAGCGTGCCTGAACCACGGCACTCAGCTTCGCAAGAGCTGACTGAGCAGACCTTGGGAAGACTTAAGCATTTGTCTTGTGTCTTTCAAGCTTCAGGGGGAAAAAAAAAAAAAAAAAAAAAAGTCATCACTTTTTTTTACTTGAGTACAATCCTTTTAATGGCAACACACTTCTGCCAAGAGAATTTACCTTCAGCTAGGCAAGCTTGCTGAAGACTACATTGAGGAGTACTGCAGAAAACAAGTTCCACATATTTAACAATGGGAAATCCATACAAGATTTACTGCCAGTACAGATGTCAGTAAATACTTCCAACACCAACCTGTGACTAAATGATTAAAACTAGAGTTAAGAGCACACAACGTTTACAAGCTGTAAACCATCGTTATGAGCCAGTTATTGGAAGAGTTAGTACTCCGGGAAGTACGTTACTTCCTGCCCTCTCCAGAGAAATGATGACTGTGCATTTTACCTTTTGCAGTGCTGGATGCAGATGCTGGTCTGGAGGACCTCTTGCGCTGTCCATTCTCTACAGTTTCCTGTGAAGTGGCAGAATCCTCTGTTCTTGAATTTCTTCTACTTGGAGTTTTAGACTTTTCACAATTCTCTTTTGTCTCATTACTAATAAAGTGGGACAAAATATTTCTGATGAAGTGTAAGAAGGATTATGTTTTTCTATGCAACTCAGACAAGCTGGAGGATGGACCGAGACGGGTACCAGTTCCGGACTATTAGCACTGAAGATATGAAATGCTAGAAATACCAGAAGTTTTATCAGATGAAGAATGACCTGAGTAAGTCAGAGTATAGTCCATTTATATTAAAAAATATCAGAGGATACAGAATTGAGAAGTCCTCAAAGAGAATATTTTCAACATTAGAAGACCAAGAAATTAGATGCATTATAAATTGTCTGCTCTGTTTTCCACAGGTGCCACCATTACTGAAGTCTAGGAAAAGCAAATAAGTTACATTAGAGACTGCTACGATATGGGAATACAGAGTTGAAATTGCAGGTGAACATAAGGAGGAATTATGAACTCTTCAGTGAATATGCCAGCTTTTGTTTTTACTAAAAAGACCAACTCCATTGATCCAAGTGACTTCACATCTTCACATATTAAAAAGCTTAAGGTTTATTTAAAACTTTCTTCAAGCTTTAAAGCTTGAAAATCTTTTTTTTTTCTTTTTTTTTTTTTTTTTAACAACAGAAAGCAGCTTCTGCTATGAAAAATAATTTTAGCTAGTGTGGAAATCCATGTTTCTTGTCACTGAGACAATAACGGAGTGCTACATTCTGTAATTAAACTCCTCTTATCTTCTCACTCTTAATCCTCTAAACTCATCCTGAGGTTTGGGTGTTTTCTCCATAATGCATTAATACCAGGCAATTTCTGATGACTAAGTGGTTTCTGGAGATAAAGCTAAACGTATCTCTCATGAATTCAAAGGTAAGTAATTAATCAAATAAATAATTCTGCTGATAATAGAAAAGGAGAAAGAAAACTCATTTCATGCCCTTTGGATGATATTTGCATGATTTCAAAAAAGGCTGCCTTAATCAGAGAATTGACTGAAAACACACAGAGCAGACCTGTGCGTTACAGAGGTTCTGCTACAGTGTCACTGTCTCAGAGGAAGTCATGCTTTGAGAGGAAAAACTACTGCAAATACTTGCAGTTTTAAGTAACAAGGATCTTAAATAAAACACAGTTTGTCAATGAAAGGTGAGACAGACATTCTCAAGCAGGGAAACACACAGTAGAAGGGAATATGGAAGCACGTGGATTGTCTCAGATACAAAATAAGTATTGAAATCTAGTTCCCCAAAAGTCAGTATTACAGGCAATCTATAAACCAAACAGGTCACAAACTGGTCTTCTGCTAAGTAACCTGGGCAGCTGAAACAACGGCCACCTATTGCAGAGGATACCTGGAGGTAAGCAAACAGGCATCATCAGCTGAAGTTCTGTTACTACAGAGAATTTTTACAGATTCTAGTGACTAATCCACAACTTGAATTGTCCCATAGGAACCAACACATCACTTCTCTCCTTTTATAGGATGAAATCAAGTTGGCCCAAGCAAAAATATTTCTAGTGCTTTGTAGGTTTCAAGGTTTCTCTAAGGTTAGTACCGTGTGGCGTTTAACTCCAGGAGCTCAAAGCTGACCACTGCGAGTAGCAGCCATCACTAGATGCACAGTTGCCCAAAAACCTTCCTTCTTTTCTGGTCTTGCTCAGAAAAGCATCAGTCCAGAAAAATCCAAACAGAAATGCACTTGCAGTAATTTGATGTGATAAATGAGTCTGGAGAACTGTCACACAAGGACACTTCATTTGGAGAATCCTGCAAGTGTCACACCTTCAGCTTTATAGAAAAATTTTACCCTAAAATAAACTTGTGAAATTTCAGTTCAACTTTGATACAACTAGAAAGATCCCAATCCATGTGAAAGTAAATATATTTAAATATTCCATTCAGAGTCATTCCTGATCTGAGAAAGTGTACTGTGTTACCTCCTGTACAAAAGACGACACTGCTTATTTCCTGGTGAACCAAATGAGTGAATTCCACCTCTTGCCCTGGCTTAGGGGATCACTCCATTGACAACGGCAGCATCAAAAACCCAACCAGTTGTGCCAGCAGTTACCCCAAAACCTTACAAAGGTCTGTCACTGTGGCTACCTAGACTGAAATTTAAGTTTAGACTCGTAACAGAAAGAGATCTTGGAAAACGTATTTTCTTCTGACAGAACACAACCATTTGAAATTTGATCTTTTAATTACTGAATGTCTTAAGACAAGATGAAGTTTCTACCTCACTTTCCTATCAGGTTTGGGCAGAGTCTCTATAACCAAACACAGAGGAAATCTTGAGAAAACAGTCATGAAGGTAGATAAAGAACAAAGTTTAGAAAGACTTAAGTTTCAGAAACCAAAAATTCACATGACCGCTAAGCTGCAGGCTTTGGGGGTTTTAGTTTTGATTTGTTTTTAGAAAATATCGAACAGTGGAACTATCAAGACCCTTCCAGGAGGTGAAACACTCAGGCCTGAAGGGATAAGAGGAAACACTGCCCAAAGCACAAAGACAGACTCGGGAAAAAGTTACCTTACATTCTGCATGCCAGTAATGTTTTGAAACATTCAACTAGACCAATTTCTTAGCAGGACAGAAGGGGTATGGAGACGAAAAGGAAAAGCAGTAGCAGAAGCTGTGCAATTGAAGCAGAGAAAGGGACTTCCTCCCATGAAAGCTTTATCTATTCTGAATCTACACAAACTATCTCCTTACCTTTGACCAGCAACTACTGGAGCATTTGTTTCAAGTTCTACAAGAGAAAAAGATAATTTTAAAGTATGCTGTAGAAGTATATACCCGCTGACAAGGCATGACTATCTCACATTTTTCTCATTATTTATTAGGTCTGAAAAATAAACTTCTCTCATCTGTCATTTCCCCCAAAGCAAAGCAAGCTAACGTATCAAAGTACCGCATCAGCCAAGCGCTCTGTCTGATTATGGCCTGCACCAGCTAAGACAGAGAAAAGTTAAAAGGAAGCCTGCAGAAGAAAACAGCAGAGAAACTTCCTGACAAGTGCTACAGTCCTCTCCCTTTTTAAACTTTCATTTTAGACAGTTTATTACTTCTAAAACTTCTAGGTTTTATTAGTTCTAAACCTTAAAAATACTAATGTGGATCTGTTCTGCATGTAAAATTTTGCCAACATCTCACAGCAGTATCTTCTAATGCAAAGGAATACAATTTTCTGAAGCCCAATTATACTTCTACTGAATTGGAAAAAAATCTCTCGGGAGATGATGTAAAGAGAAATCTGACCTGCCTTCTCTCACTCTCATAGTCATTTTATACATACAGATCAGGTTTCCTTTTGAGTCTTCACCACAATAAACAGCTCTCCTTTTCATCATATAAGATTTCTAATCCTTTTACTGTCCCATCTTTGAATTCTCCCCATATCCACCAGATGCTTTGTTGAGAGGGAGTATCTATACCTAAACACAGCACCTCTCGTGAGAAACTGCCACATTGTCTATAGCGTACACCGTTTCAGCCTTAAACACCCTACAGTCTTGTGACAGCAGTGCACAAAACTGTGGCTTTGCCTTTAAGGTCAATTTAGTACCCAAAGTTTGCTAGAGTGTCTGCAAGGAATAAAGGTGTAAAAAAAAAAAAAAAAAAAGTAAGAAAACAGATAATATCTGTCCCCTTACAATTTGTATTGTTGGGACATCAGACTCTACAGTGTAAGTGTATATAGCACCGGCTGGGAAAAACAGATGTCTTGGTAACAAAAGCAACACAGGACTGCCCCGAATCTGATCACAGAGAATATCCAATAGTAAAAATTGATAACACCAGTGCTTCCCCCACAGCAGGAACTCCCTAAAGCAGGCACATCAGCACTGTGCAATGAGTCGGATGCAAATCGACAGAGTGCATCAACATCTTCGTTTAAGTGGAAGTTCAAAGAAAACCATTTAGTACAATTTTTACTTTCTGAAAGTTCTACTTCTAATCAGATTAGGGATGGCAAATTGATGGAGAGTGGTAGTTCCCATGTGCAAGTCCATGTCTATCCATATCCCTACTCATCTTGGGAACTATTTTTTTAAAACACGACAGAACTGATGGTGAATCACCATGATAATAGATGGCAACAGCAAAAAGTCATCTGCTAGGGCTTCATCCTTGAAACACTACTGAGAGTTCAGTAAAAGCTGAACAGGAAAAAAAAGAATTACAATGCAAAAACTTGCATTCCCAGCATGGCTTTTGAAAATATTTTCAGAAGTGTCCCATATAAAAGAAAAACTCCTATTTGGTCTTAACAAACTCTTCAAAACTCAAATACAACATATCATTACAAATCCAGTCCCTCCAGCTTAATGACTGAATATCTAAAAACCGTGTTGGTGATTTTTTCATTTGTTTTACTTGACCCCATAGTGAATCTCCAACAAGGCTTTGGTGACATCAAAAGCACAATGTATCTAACAAAAGAAAAGCAATCCTGAAAGCACGAATAATAAACAACCACCCCAACCCCCAAATTACCATGCATATTAGTGACCATTAAATACACATTAACATAATTGCATTTTCAGTTACAAACATAAAGAACATAAAGTCCACCTATATTCTGCTTTATCCTATAAATAGTCACCTATAATCTGTAAGATTTACCTGTTCTTTGAACAGTACTTTCTGATGTTGCAACTGGACTTTTTTTCTGTGTTAAGTGTTGAGAGGATGCTAGAATAAAAGTGGAGGAAAAACCATTATTTTCAAAGGGAGTCACAAGATTTTTCTGTTGTGTGATTGGGCTGCTTTTACAAAACGCTGCATTTCCAGCTTACTGCACTGTTTGCCATTTTTTCAACCTACCCTCTGCTTTCCCACAACCACAAGCATCTCCCCAGTTTTTAAAAAAACTTTGGCAAAACCATCCCAAGCAAGTTTACTTGAACTAGAGTAAATGATTAAATTGAGTATCATAAACCACATTTTCAAAGGTAACAGTTTTTCATCAGACTGAGAAGTTAAAGAAAGTCCTAGAAATTAAAGAGTTTTGTCTCTCTCAGTTTAATGCTTATTTCAACAGAAGTTCAGGGGGAAAATAGCATCTTTTTTAATGAATCAATACCCTCACTCTTTCAATTAAATTGCAAGAGTGCAAAATATGGTCCAGAGGCTCCCTTGAAGCCCTCTGGCAGTAAGATGATGTGACTTAACATTTCTTAGGTTGCCAAGTTAAAAAATAAGATGGAAAACCAATTCTTGTTGGGCTAATGCTTTCTAGTCTTCTATGTGATAATGAAGTTACAAAGAACACGAGAACAAAAGGCTAAACATTCCTGTTTAAATGAAGAATATCCCCTTCCATTTTTCTCCTAACAAACCAGAATTCCTTCTGTGAAGCTCAAAGTAAACCTTTCCATCTTCTAGGGGCATACAGCTATGACGTACATCTAATAGCTCCAGGGAGTCACATTCAAGCTGAAGCTCTCAGTTCACTGACTTTTGTGGATTTTATCTTCTGTGTCTAAATTCATGATGGATATTCAGACACCTTACTTCAAGAGTGATGGTTTGCTTCCACGCCCTTTTCAATGGACTAAAAATGGCATCAAGAAATAGCAGCAATGTCATAAAGTCTGTCAGATGCTCAAAACAGTAAAGGAGAAAATAGTTTAGATGAGAAGGTCTTTTATGTTTTTTGATTGGATGCAATTCAGTTATAACAACTTTTCCAGGTATTTCTCTGATATGAGCATTTCAATTTTTCCCTAGTCATATGGGGTTTTGGTGGTTTGTTTGGTTTTGTGTTTGGGTTTTGTTGGTTGGTTCGTTGTTCTTCTGTGGGTTATTCAGCAAGGGGTTAACCCTAGAGGGTTAAGGTTATTCAAAGATGGAACTAGTAATGTTAAGATTAACTCAAAATATTGTAATTAACTCAATAAATTGAAGTTACAAACTTTATTAGAAAAAATTTCTTTACTGAAAGAGCAGTCAAGTACTGGAACAGCCTGCCCAGGGAAGTAGTGGAGTCACCATCCCTGGAGGTGTTCAAAAAACATGGAGACATGGCACTTCGGGACATGGTTTAGTAGGCATGGTGGTGCTGGGTTGATGGTTGGTCTTGATTATCTTAAGAGGTCTTTTCCAACTTTAATGATTCTATGATAAGCACCTAGGAAGTTTATAAAAGCAACCTTAACTCTTCTATTATTCAGGGTAGCAGTGGACTTACCTGCGCTTTGTAGCAGTTCCTGATGTGCTCCTGCTTTTTCCTCCACCATGCCAACCCCAGTTTGCTCAGCTGGTAAACCGCTGTGGTTACTGCCATTAGTGCTTGGTGCTGCAGGTGCAAGGTCTGGGACTGCAGGAGTGGTTACAGTAGACAGTACGCTTGTTGGAGTGCTCGTTGATACGCTTGCAGACATGGAGGCAGAGGCAGCAGCCACAGTGCTGACACTCGAATTGCTAGGTCCAGAAGTGCTCTGTTTTATAAAACTGGGTGCCGGAGGTGTCACAGTTTTGTTATCTAGTTCTGCTGGTGATTCCTCTGTTCCCAAACTATTTGGGACCGATGTTTCTAGTCCCTGACCTTCTGGTTCTCCATCCAAAGCATATTGCTCTTCCCCTTTCTCAAGAGAGCCAGTGACTTTCTTGCATGCTTTAGTCAACAACAGTTGGCCAATCTTGTCTACTTTTCCCTTTCCCTTACTTGATGAAACAGGACTGCGTCTGTTTCCAGATCCTGGACTACTCGTGAGAAGCGGTGAAACAACAGGACCAGACTGTGTTGCTGTAACAGAGCACTGGTCACTTGACCCACCACTTTGAGAAATCTCCTCTGGGCTAAAGTCTTTGACTTGCTGAGCAGGAAGATGTGAAGGAACATTGGAAGAAGTTGTAGCGGGAGAAGGCAGCTGAACAGGAGGTGCCAAGGGATTAAGAACCAGTGGCCTGCTGGTGGGAATACTAGAAACAGGACTGCTGGATGATGTGCTGGGAGGAGCGGGCCCAGAGGAGAACTTTATATTCTGTGGTATATGCAAAGGACCAACAACCGCGACTGACTGAGGCATTAGACTAGAGTTAGAAGTCATCGGGGCTGCTGGAATCGTACTTGTTTGAGAGCCCTTCATAACCTGAATTATTGATGATGAGTTTATAAAAACAGGTGTAATAAACTGTGGCCGGGCATTAGACTGAACTGCTGACTGCCCCTCAGAAACCATAACTTTGTTCCCTACGTTGGGCATTGTGACAACAGTCGACACCAACGCAGGCTGCAAGTGAGATGGCAATGGTGCTGATGTATTAGCAGAAGATGTAATAGGGTTTGAAGTTACAAAAACTGTTATCTGGTTGGGGGGTAAAGGACCTGAAATAGAAGAAGAGCTGACAGGCCTTTGCATTACTGGAGGAACACTCTGTGCAACGTTTGAGTTTATTTCTCCCAGTTCCTGGTGCCCTGGATTTGAACAGGGCTCATTATTTTGAGGCAAACTAAGTGAATTAGATGGCTCTTTGCTCGAGGATGAATCTTGCAGTGGAGGAATGACAGCTATCTTCTTTAGCTCCTCACCAGTGGTGACTATCGGTGCCATTTCAAGACCAGTCAGCCCAGGGGGCTTAATGGTTACGTTAGGAGCTCCCGAATTATCAAGAAGTTGACTTAAAGAAGTTGGTGCCTCCCTCATAGCTGGAGATACAATGGTTTTACTTTCCTCCAAGACTGGAAGCTTAATGGTGTCTAAAGCTTGCCCGTCTTTTTTTGACTGTTCTTCTGGAACCAACATTTTCATTTCTGGAGTAGGGATACCTTTTAGTTCAATATTGGGCTGGTCTTTGTTACCTTGGATGCCTAGTGCACTTTGACACTCGTTATCTTGAGGCACACTAAGGCTCTCTTTATTGTCTTCAGAAGGTACAGAAATTGCAGGATTCTGATTAATTAGCATGTTATTATTTTGAAAACTTGTAGTCACAGGTGTTGGCAGAGAAGAGGGACCAGCCATCATATTTCTTTGTAACTCCATGTTCTGCAGGAGAGAGGGATTTTGCTGAGTTGTCAATGATAATTTAGCTGCTTTTGAATTCTGTCTGCCAGGGCTTGGTGTAGTTTTCCTACTGGATCCAGGACTGGACCTTCGACTATTGCTTGGACTTGCTCTCTTTGTTCCTCCAGTGTTGGTTTGTTTTCCTGAATTAATGACCACACCTTCCAATTTGTGTGACTGTGGAGCCGCAAAACTAGACTGATTGTTAATTGTGAGATTTGATGGGGCTTGCCCAATGGCCTTCAAAGTAGTGGGATTAAGACCCTGCTGATCAAATCCTCTATTGAGATTAGGCCTGGGAGGTAAAGGAATATTAATTTGGGGAGGGAACAGACCAGCTATAGAAGCATTGAGTCTCTCTGGAGACAGGCTAATTTCTGACGGTTCTGTGCTAGGTGGACGGTTATTAGGAGTCTGAGGATAGTATGGCCTTGGGCTTGCTCTGTTTGGGGTTTTAGGCCTTGATGTTTGTGATGGGGTGGCAACATTTGGAAAATGGTGTGTAAGAGCACTAGGCAGAGAATTAGACTGCTGCTGGGGACTTGCACCTTGGGCAGCTGAAAGTGGGGATGGTCCAGGCTTAGGTCCCGTCATCATTAATTGGTTCTGTGAAACAACTAAATGAGATGTCAAATTATTCTGAGCTCCTGATGCTGGGGGGCCTTCAACTCCACCTCCTTCTGGAAGGGAGGATACTGATGAAACCTCTCCGAGGGGTGAGCTGGAAGGATTCTGTACATTATCTTGATAAACCATTTTTCTTGCATTATTTCCCAGAGGAGGATTGCCTGGCAAGGAAATTCTCTGTTTATCAGGAGATGGAGGCACGGATCCAGGACCTTGGAGGTTAACCATCACTGGCATGTTACCACTCTGCTGCATTGGCATTCGCTGAGCATCTGGATTCAGCGGCCCTCTAGGTGGGTGAACTCCTTGTGGGACAGGAAGCCTGACTGATTTGGGATCCTGCTGCATCATAAGCATCATCATCATCTGCTGCTGCTGCTGTGGTGTTTGTGGTGGTGCCTGTGCTTGCTGTGGTGGTGGCTGTGGCTGCTGCTGCTGCGGCTGTGGCTGCTGCGCATGTGGCATGAGTTGAGGTGGCATCTGCTGAAGTGGTCTTTGTTCCACCGGCTGAGATGGATAACCTAAGACGGCAAGATGATATATTCCTTAAAACTAAACAACGATCAGAGAACAGGATCAGATAGAAAGTAAAGCCAGGAGCCTGTTTATCTTATGTGAGAGCCACACTAATGAAACAGGCTTTACAAATAAAAACAAAGATTTTACTTAATTCTTCAAAATATTTTTACTTAATGTATGAATGACTTGCATGACATTTAATTGAAGATCTCTCAGTGTATCGTATCACCTACTAGCTATTATTCCAGATTCATGCCACCTGAAAAGTCCTTGCAACTGTCCATGGGCTTGCTTTCACCTACAAATGCAGAGTTGGACCTTCACTAATTAATACTCCTTAAAACAAAGAGTCTGACTGGCCCTGTGGGACATGGACTAGCATACCTGCTACAGATCTGACATTTCCTAGTGTACGAAGTAGAATCTGCCATGTATTAATTGGCCAAAAACAGTGCTAAGAACCACTTGTATGGCTTATCATAGAAATTCCTTTGAGGACTTTGGATTTAGTCCTCCCTACGTGCAAAGGATAATTCCAACTGCAATTTCTTAATTCTGAAATTAAGCTACTGGTTAATGCTAAATTTTTAAGGCATCAGTCCATGCTACAGCTAGAAATACAGAATTTTTTATCAATTATGTTATTGCCGAATAACTCTACAGTATTCATTATGACACCGGCAGGATGACATACAAGAATGTGGCCACCTCTTCATCGTGAGCTAATTCAAAGAAAACACTTAAACAATGGTACCAATTAGCTACTGTGAGGGAAAAAGCTTTGGACTTGAATGTGTGGCAACACAAGTAAAATAGAACTGTCGCAAAGACTAGTTAAAAACTTTCCTATAGTAATTAAATTCAGATAATCCACAGAAAAATCTTTCTACCTGGTGGCCTACTTGCAAAATCTGAAAGTTTAGGACCTGAATTATCTAAATTCATTCCTTGTTCTCCAGACATCGATGACTGATCACTCTCCTCCAGGCCAGCTGGACGTGGTTCTGAAGAACTGAAAGAAAAATAAATGCCATTAAGATCCAGCCCTCACAGCAGTGTTTGACTTCTCCTTCCATAATTAAGTTCTCAAGTAATTGATTCCTAGCACTTTTCATGGACCTGCGAGTAACTCATGAAAAATGCACCACTACCTCTGGTGTAACAGGACAAACTTGAACACAGAGCCAAGGTCTGCTGACAGTCACTCCCTATACCTTAAATACTCCTGATAAAGAAACAAGTTGCCTGGTGGTCTATTGATCTTAAACACTTCTTTCCTTTGTTTCTACCTTGAATCCCAGTTTTATAACTAAGAGAATGCCCGAGTAACTCATGAAAAATGCACCACTACCTCTGGTGTAACAGGACAAACTTGAACACAGAGCCAAGGTCTGCTGACAGTCACTCCCTATACCTTAAATACTCCTGATAAAGAAACAAGTTGCCTGGTGGTCTATTGATCTTAAACACTTCTTTCCTTTGTTTCTACCTTGAATCCCAGTTTTATAACTAAGAGAATGCCATGATATCATGGGTAGATGCAGACAAATTTATTTTAATGGTAGTACCATTTCTTCCAGTACTGTACCCAGAAGTGACTAGTGCAAGGCATCAGACCCCTCTGTGAACATCACAGCAAAAATGCACTGATGTTATCAGACATGTCACCCACCAGAGCACAGACTTCAGTGGGACACTGAGGCTCTGTAAGTAATCATGAAATCACAGAATGGTTTGGGTTGGAAGGAACCTTAAACACCATCGAGTTCCAACCCCTTTGCCACAGGCAGGGACACCTTCCACTAGACCAGGTTGCTCCAAGCCCCTTCCAACCTGGCCTTGAACATTTCCACAGATGGGGCACCCTCAGCTTCTTTGGGCAACCTGGTCCCGTGCCTCACCACCCTCACGGTGAAGAATTTCTTCCTTAGATCTAATCTAAATCTCCCCTTTCAATTTAAAGCCACCACCTCTTGTCCTATCACTCCATGCCCTTGTCAAAAGTCCCTCTCCAGCTTTCTTGCAGGCCCTTTAAGGCTGCTGGAAGGTCTCCCCAGAGCCTTCCCTCCTCCAGGCTGAACAGCCCCAACTCTCTCAGCCTGTTTTCATACAGGAGGTGTTCCAGCACCCTGACCATCTTCATGGCCTCCTCTGGACCTGCTCAAGCAGATCCACGTCTTTCTTATGTTGGAGGCCCCAGGGCTGGAGGCAGCACTGCAAGGTGGGGTCTGAGGGGAGCAGAGTGGCAGAATCCCCTCCCTCGACCTGCTGCCCACACTGCTGGGGATGCAGCCCAGGAGACACTTGGCTTTCTGGGCTGCGAGCGCACAGTGCTGCCTCATATTCAGTTTTTCATCCACCAGTACCTGTCAAGTCCTTCTCCAGGGGTACCTGATTCTCCAGAAGACTCTCTAGGAAAATTTAAAATTGTTCAGATTCAATGCCCAATACTTCCACTGAAGCAAGACAGCTGTTGCAGACTTAGAAAAAAATTAGTTTCCATAGCCATTAACATACACAGTCAGAGGATGTAAGAGAAAGAGGAATGAAGAGTAAAAGACCTTAACTGCTTACTGGCTTCATAAATATATGAAGGCTGTAGGGAGATCTACATAATAAAAGCTCTGAGCTAGAATTAAAGACATCAAAATAAACCCACTGCCAACAGAGAAGTAGAATCATGCAGAAATGTCAAGGACAAAAGAATTTTTCAGCAAAATAAGAATCTGAAGTATATAAAGGTGGAGAGATCTATTGAATTTAATTTTACTTGTGAGTACCTGTTTCTGGCATCTGTACAGCCGACGTGGAGAAACCCAGGCCTGTCCTAATGTCCTATTAACTACCTAGCCAATGCTCAAAATGCAGTGTGTGCCTTGAAAGTCCCTTAACTTTTGCGGGTCAAAACTGAGGAGAACATAAACCAAGAGAGAAGAAAGATAAGAAATGGGGCAAACAGAACCATTCCCAGCACCGCTGCTGAGCGGGCAAGTATTGCCACAGAAAGGATTCGGAGTTAAACCTTTTGTCTAATCCAGCTCACCACCCATTTTTGTGATGCAGTTGTTGTAGACTTACATGCCTCCGCCAATAAATTTGATGAAAAGTAGCAAAATGTGCATACACATGCTGCAGGGGCATTATATTGGCAGCCACAGTTCTGGCAGCAAAATCCCCCAGAGGAGCTGCAGCCTTTGATGTAGATGCCAGCAACGTGACCTGGAATAACTGCCTAAAAGTGTGAATACGATCCTAAATTTATAATTTTGCCATTTATGATTTCTTTATAGTGCTGGGAGATCAAAAATGCTACAGTTAAAGATTAGATAAAAAGCTGATGCAGAGCATCACTGCACAAATGGGTTTAACCCAGAAGACAATCGTGGGACAAAAAATGATCCTCAGAAAATCTCTCCTGTCAGACGGGTCTAATTGGGCAAGCTGTGAAAATCTTGCAAAAGAGACCTGAGTTCTGTTTGCTAGTCAAGAAGAGCAGTTGTTGTCGGAAAGACTGCTACTGTAATTGCTGGAAAATTTATAAACGTAACTTGAATTTTGAATGTAACAAATTCAGTGGGCATATTTAGCAACCACCATTCATCAAAAATCCCAAATTCTGAATACAGATAACAAGCACAATGAGAAGTTGAGAAGTTTGTGTGAGAGGGACAAATATTCTGTATTAGTTCTTTTTTCTTATTGCTTTGGATGTAAAAAAACCCAACCAATCAAAACCAAACAAAAAACCCACCATAAACAAAAACACACACACCCCCACACCCAACCAAAACCAACTGCACATTCGGTACAGTGTGGGTTGTCATCAGTGAACCCTACTAACCCAAAAAAACAAAACCAAAAAGGGCTGCAGATGCTGAAATAAGGTGTGTAAAGATAAAATTACAGTGCAGATGCAAGCAGAACCAGCCCTGCCAACATGCTACAATGCTCTGCAACAACTTTTGCTTTTATAGAGAGGCACGTGTCCTCTGATGCTAAGTAAGCATCATTTCCCATGTGCAGGGGGGGGACTGCCCATGTGCCACCTCCAGACCCATGGTTAAAAGCTCTCTGAATCTGGCTGAGAATACTTCTTTGTCCTGCAGCGCTGTTGACCACCTGCACGTTACACTTCCCACAGGAGATGTCAAATCTGAATGCCAGCAGTGATTTTACCGAGTGTATTATTTCTGTTCTACCATGTACACATGGTGTTTATGGTCTGTGCACAGCAGAACATTAAACTGTTTGTTTCTGCATGTATTTAATAGAATTAACTAATGTGTTTTATCTAAATCACATTTCATCTAGCACCTTTTTCTCAGTTTACATCCCATTACCTACAGCCTTCAGGTTCAGAAAACAGATGCAATCATTTTTAAACAACCTACTTTTCCCAAATATCTTTGTTCTCATTCCAAAGCCGAGTTGCTCAATTAAGCAAACCCTTAAAACTATTTTAGACTCAGCTGAATAAACTCTTTCAATAGCTCACTTATCCTATTTACATTCCAATATGGCTCAGTCTACAAACCATATTACTAACGGTACTTATTTTATTACTACATCTCAGAAATTATTTCTAAGAAAAAAAAACAAAAACAAAACCAGAGTAATTTTTAGCATATTTATCAAATTAGCTGCATTTCCACAGAAGGTTTGCTGCTCTGAATTCTAAAATTTCTGAGGAAGAATGACAGAGAAGAAACAGAAATGAAAAGCATCCTATTTGCTTCTGACACAAAAGTAAGTGATCCAAATCAGATTTAAAAGAATCAGCAATTCCAAGACAGGAAAATGCTGAGCTTGCTTAACGATGTTAGGGAAGCAGAGAATGAGGCAGGAAGGTATTACAGCCAGCTTTCCTTGCAGTCGCCCTCCTTTTGCTGGAGAATAATCTCAAAGACATTTAGAAGGAAAGCTCCCTTCTTAAACTCCTGCAAGGATAAAGTGATTAATATATAGCCCATCAAGAAATAAAACGCTAATCCACATCAGGTGCCAAAATGGCATTCAGCGATGGCAAGAGAACGTTCACTGAAAGTTTAAGTGATAGAATATGTACAAAGTGTACATATTTCCCTTGTTAAGTACACCAAAATCTATTAAAAGTCTTATTTAAGAGCTAGGAATTCTTTTGAGTTGTCATAGCTCAATAGAAAAGCTGCAATTTAGGCTTCTTTTATTGTGAAAACTTTTTAACAATCAAATAGTCTTGTGGGGCTTTGTGAGCTCAGATGAGAGCTTTATGTATCTGTTCTTGATATTCCTGGGCCACACTGAAGCTGGGTGATCATCAGTAAGCCCAAGAAAACAAAATCCTAACAAGGCTTTTCTTTAACGATTAACGGATTTTCTTTTCAGAAGAGAGCGCCAACTTATCTGCTCCCTCTGAATCCTTTGTCATTTCCATGGCAAGACAGCTTGCTACAGTAGTGGTTACTGTTATTTTATTGGGACCTATTTAGGATTGTAGCATTTTATTTTTTACATATAGTACCAGATCTTTCCTACCTAGAAATACAAGGCTATTTTTGTCTTTAATTTAGGACAAAGAAAAAAAATAACCAAAAACCAAATAAACACAAAAACCAAACTCAACTGTCCATGAAAGGTGCAGATGACTAATAGCGACACAAGTTTTGCATATTTTACTTTGCTGCAAGTGCCTTCTGGTACCATACAAATTGCTGTTGGTTAGTGGCTATGCAACAGGAATGTTTTTAATATAAAGAAAAAGAAGACACAGATACTGTTTGAAAGACATCTGGATGGCTTTGAATGTCAGGTGAACAACAAACAGGATAATATCTGCTTGCTATTTATTTAAGACTCTCTTGCAGGATCTTATGTATCAAAAGGAGGAAGATGCATGTTCTACCACTGTGCTACTACTGTTCTTTAGAACTGGACCACACAACACTACCTTGGGCAATATACTGTCACAACACACTGTTGCCAAATTATTTGCACTTAAAATTTCTGGAATGGCAAACTGAAGCCACTTACACGCCCTCTCATACCTCCCTTCCACGCAGCCAGACTACCAAAGCTAGAAATCTCGGCACATCATCACCTACAGCCTTTCCTTGCGGCAGCAGTGCAGGATGGATCGTGGCTCTCTTCGACCGCCCACCTGGGCACGAAGGAGCCCTGTTCCACGCATTCCAGAAGCTGGCGAGGCACAACACGTTAGGGCGTTAGACCCTGCAAGAGACGAGCTGGCATCTCAGTTGCAGTTTCCAAGTCACCCCACAGTTGCAGCCTACCCACACAAGGGCCACTTGGTGCTAGCTGAGTTACTTTAATCAGGTTTTCACAGCTGGCCACAGGCTGTGTACTCCTTCAGAGATAATCTGAAATCACATGGCCTGTTTTGCAGCAGTGTGGAGCTGACAGGCCATACCATGACCACATACGATTATATAGCAGGTATTTAAAAGACTTTTTTCAAGGCCTATTAAATTAGCATGCTTTGCTTTACCTTCACTATGCGCCATTTCTGCACCTGTAAAATGCATGTCACAGCTCCTGAATTTTATTTTAGTAATAGTTAAGCCAATTAACGATTGTGACAGAACACCACTTGCTGACACAAGTTGTTTCACTCCAGAACTAAAATGTCCATGAGAAAATTAATTCCATCTCCACAAAGGAATCTTGACTTTGTGCAGAAAATGTGGATTGGGGTTATGCACTGAATAATCAAGGGAAAAACTAAAATATTGAACAGTCGCTTAGTACTTGAACTAAGAACTCCACTCTTTGCACTGAACTGGACATCTGTGTCTGGAAAAGGTAGCATAAACCTCAGGTTAAAGACTTATAATGATTATTCAAAGGAGTGGAGCTGGTGGAACCAGAGCCACACTAGAAGCTTAATATGCCATTGCTACCCTTTTATTTGTTTAAGAATTTAACTTTGAAATTTGGATGTTCCTGTGCTATAATTTTCTATGCAAAGTGTTCTCATTTTTTAATAAAGCAAACTGGAAATAATCCCCAGAAGTTCCATTGGGTGGATTCCTGTCAGCGCCCCTGTGGGTCATCTGCAGCATCAGAATAATCAGATATAGCACACCTGCCTTTACTACTTTAGCTGAATAATGGTACAGCAGCAGTATTCTGCCACCCTGGGCTGGTGACTGTCAACAGCAAAAGGTTACAGGACAGCTGACCAATGAAGAGTATGCCGGACAAATCTCTCCTAGGCCAGGAAGACCAGCACTGCTTGGGCTTGTTATCCTCATACCCAGAAAATATCAGGTTCTTCCCTCTAAATTCTAGCTGCAGCTTCAACTAAGAGAAGTCCAGCTCAGTTCCAGGCAGAAACACACTGGGATGTACATATAATTCAGCAAACAACCCTCCAAAAATCTCTACTGCACATGTTATACGGAGGCTTCTAATTCTTCTGAAAGCACTTCCCAGCCTTTGATCGTGGCTGTCAGACTGCTTAAAAAAGGCAGCCTCCTCTTCCAAGGGCTGTGGCACCACTTCCTCTACCCAGTAAATGTAAGGAATGGTGCTGTTATAATTGGGTTTGCAACCGAGCTGGGATGTTTGCATGTTTGCTTTTTAATCGTGAATGAACTTTACAGTGGCAGACTTGCCAGTGGGTTACCATCCAACTCTTGAGAGAAATTGCTAGAATATGAAATAATATAGGTCCTTTCTCATCCCATATTTGCTGAAAAAATATTGACAAGTTGCCTGTGGAGGTTCCCCGTGCCCCTTATAAAAACAATGTAATATTAAACCTACGTTGTTTGTTCTAGTTGTTGATTATTTTTCTTCTTCCTCGGAGGCTTCTTCTTCTTCGGCTTGTTGGCATTCTGATTATTTTGTTTGTTGTTCACACCAAAGTGTCCTGCTGATATATCGCTTTGTAGAAGGTTAACCAAGAGCGGACTTGTGAGTGTAACATCTTTATTGACAGGAAAAACAGGATTCTGCCCACAGGAAATCTGATTCCCATTTGGCGTTCCACTAAACCCTGTAGTGAAAGGCAGCCCATGGCCAGAGAAGTGACTCCCTGAAGCACTGTTGTTTCCTTGCATTGCTTGCATATGAGAAGGCACCATGTTTGGCTGCTGCACAGGAACATCAGGTAATATCTGTGTCAAGTTCACATCATTATTTGTTGTAGTAGTAGCATCCCCAAGTTGCTGAGATATGTGAGGACTGGGTCCGGTGGGTCTTAAAACTTGCCCTTGAATTCCCATAACCTGAGACGGATTACCATTCACAGGGCCTTGCTGCGCCATCATCTGCCCAGTGAACTGCACCATGTTTCCTTGCATGTTTGGGGTTGGTCCTCTCATCAGTTGAGCTGGCCCCGTCATAACATTGGACTGGTTTTGAGTACTAAAAGGCTGTTTATTTCCTTGCATCTGAGTGGTCATCATCTGTTCCATCATTGAGTTTTGCTGTAACAAGACCTGGCCCTGAGGTCCCATCATCTGATTGTGTGTAGACATCATCTGTTGTCCCTGCTGGGAAATCATCTGCTTGGGTGGGGTCATCCTTTGGGGAGAAGGACCAAGATTTTGGTTTTGTGGTGTCACCATCATTTGGCCTTGCGGCATGAGCTGAGTTCGAGAAAGTATCATCTGGTTTTGAGGGTTCAGTGATCCCTGAGTCTGAATGTTTACCATCTGTCCTTGAGAGGACACAATTTGCTGATGCATTCCCATAAGCTGAGACTGTGGTCCTTGCTGAGACTGTCCCTGTAAGTTGCCCATGTTAACCTGTGGCACCCCACTAGCACCAGCTTGCTGGTTGTTCATATTTCCATGAAGTCCCATCAGATTGGTCTGCATCATATTTGGTGGGCCATGTGGTGCTTGCATCTGATTTTGAGGAGGTCCAGATCCTTGGGCACCTTAAAAAAAGAAAATTGCCAGTAAAAAACTGTTTAGAGTGGTATAAGAATTTTCACAACTTCTGATGTTGAGTAAGCACTCTAAAATTGTTTTCTTCCCTTTTCCAAAGAACTGGAATATCTGACATATTTGCAGTCCTGTGATGCAATGTTTGAAGCTACAGACAGGTTAATTGTCAAAACAGAACATCATAGTTCTCGAACACTTAGACAGGTACTTCCCATGTACCCCACTGCAGAAGACGTAACAAATTTCATTTCAGTTGTTATCTGTACATAAGTTTGAAAATCTTCCATAATATCACCTAACTCAACGGAATCATTCCTAACCAAAATAAGCTTCGAACCCTGAGATTATTTTTTAATGGGTTAAAAAATAAATACACATGGAATACTGATGAAATGACATTATCAGGGTACTTGTAATCCAGACTAAAGAATAATAACCAAACTGTTAAATGGAGACATTTGTGAACTAAAGATTTGATTTTTACAAGACTGACTGTAAGTAGACTTCCAAAGCTTTCAAAGGAACTAATAAATAACATTTTCAAAGCAGAACAAGATTATTTTGTTGTTCTGCTTCTAAGATAATAACACTTTTTTTTTTTTTCTGGACAAGAAGTTCCTTTTGTGTTGTATCTTTACCCCAGCCTCCAAATTTCAGTGCCAATTCCATTCAATTTCTTAACGTATACTTCTGGATCCTAGTACCACAGTCCTAATCAATAATAGTTGGGTGGTTTGAAAAACGAAAGCAGCCTCCTGCTTTTCTTTTCCTCATTTAGCAATACACACAGTATGTCCCCACAGCCCAGCTAGCTAACTCCCTACTAATGACGAGAGTTTTGTGTTTTGGTATATGTGTTAAACAAGTAAAGGTGTAATTTTCTTAAAAAAAAAAAAAAAAAAAAAAGGAAAAAACCGAGGAACACCACATTCCAAACAGACCTGTGTGCTGCACGTTTTGGCTAGTTTGCAGCTGCGGGGCTCCGCTGTTTACCGGTGTTCCTGGAGCTGTGGAAGGCACCTGTCCTTGCATGAAGTTCTGGTTAGCCTGGCCTGCAGGGAACCCCGGCGGGAGGCGCTTGGGCAATCCTTAACACAACAATTTTCTTATTAGTAAGTATGGAAAACAGGAAGGAAAAAAGAGAAAAACTATAATTGGAGTACAATAGGAAGAATACCTTTCAGTCTGTACTGTCACATTACAGTTTTAGGCAGAAAGTGGGTTTTGCCAATATACGAAACCCACTGAAGACATTTCTAGTTTTCATGTGGGGAACAATTCTGCCTAACAAGCTACTATGACTCAGTTCAAACTGTAATTTAAGTACAAAACTTACCCCACAGAGAAGATGAAAAGTCCATGTTTTACCTTTTAGAAACTAGAAACTGAAGTAACATAGTTTGCTGTTTTCTTCTCTACTGCATCTCAACTCTACCAGGCTGTTAAGTTACTCCATGGATGCAAACACAAATAGCTTTTTGTTACAGCGATGTGCTCCTCTCGACAACAACTCTTGCCATAACACACCAGGTACAAACTCCTTATCACTCCTCTGCCCTGCTGCTGTGTGTACGCGCACTCAAAGTAACACTCAACATGGAGTGGGCTGAGTAACCTCATGAGACAGCGTGTCCAGAGTCCAGAACGGCCACTCATTCAAGTAACCCTGCTATTCCTACTGCAAAAGCAAGCTATTCTATCAAGCCCCTACCTGGCACAACGCCCACACTTCGACCTATCAGAACATTACCGCTGCCCTGGGACAGAGAGCAAAGCCCTCCCTCTACCTGCCAACGTCAGCAGGTAGCAGCATAAATGGACTTAACGGAACCCACTTCTTTTAAACAGACGATGCCACAGACCTAGATGCAACCCTGTCCTCCCTTATTTTTCTGACCCATGATACACAGCCCAAATTTGATTTTGGTTCCTTCTACAGTTACAGCTTTTCTGCACACTTAATTGCATTGTTTTTCTTAATTAATTTGGTCTCAGGTTTCTAACTAATATTTCGAGATAATCAAATTTACAGGTCAAATGATAAGACACATCTGCAAATATGGAACATATACTTCTTGAAACATCACATCACTGGACTCTAGTTTTAGTTCTGCTAAACTTTTAGGAAAGTTTTGCATCTAGGAATGCTTGAACTGAGAAAAAAGAAGTGTTAACTTGGCCTATTCCAAATTTAATATAAACTCTATTTTGCTAAATTAACTAGGTGAAATGGAAAGCATTTGAATGTACTCATTTATACCAAACCTTTAAATGCAAGATGGCTTCAAAACTGCAAAATCTGTAATTACAACTTGGTTAACATAATGCAGATGGCTTAAAAATGGCAAGATCCATAATTACATCTTAATTAACATATGAATTGCAAGCAAGGAATGAGCATGCACAGAAGCCAGGCAAAAATCTCCGCAAGTGGAAGCAACACAGCTTTGCTGAAACCAACAGAATCCTGGCTTTTTAAATCAGCTGAGGATACAGCTCACAGCAGGATTATTGATCTTAGCAATAAGATCTACAGTGAGTCCAAATAACATATTTTGATAGTTTATTTGGGGCGTCACTTTTAACTCAAAAAAGCAGGGTTTGTTTGTATTAGGTTTACTTAGAAAAGCAGAACATAGAGGTTACGCTAGCTAGAGGTCATGGCTATGCCACCTAGAGGAAACTATTCCTGAAGGGGTTGTATGGCTGGGGAGGGAAAACTTTAGGGGAAAGTGACTC
>KL276896.1:14112-25685 GCA_000699545.1 Podiceps cristatus
CGTGTATGTTCAGAAAATACTAAAGATGTCCCTGAATCAGATTAAGTGCTAGCTCTTTGGGTCCTAATATCTTGGCATGCTGCCAGATAGCAATTTAGTGATTGAGTCATTTTGTATAAGGAGACTTTCTTCAGATAATGCCCAAGTGAGTCATGAAATCTAATTCCGTTAAAAAGAGTCATGAGGCCCACAATCTTAATTACATTTATGCTGCTAAGCAGAGGAACGCATAATGGAAGAGGACAAGGATAACTTATTTTGAGCCCCTTCCAAAGGAACCAGAATAGAAGTAGCATTGCCCATGCCTTAATGTATGAATTTGTTTCTGTGCAGCCTTCCAGTTACAAGCTCCATAAGCGCTGGAATGGTCACAATACCATTAGTGAGATTAGAAACGAGGGGTGTGGAAGATGCGAGAAGTGATGGTCTGGCACTTTCCAGAGAATGTAACCTCTGCCTATCTCACTCTGAGTGAACTTTTCTTAGGTAAGTTCACATGACATGGTAAAACAATTTAATGACTGCTAAGTCTAGATAAACATAGACTCAGGCATCACTTCCATTATACATACAGGCAGAATCCACATTTTCCCACACTAATCAAAGAGTGGACTTGTTTTCTGGGTCAGCTGCATGTAACAGAGATGGGGTTTTATTCACACAACATAAGCAAGGAAAGAATTATATGCTATGCCCTATTAAAATACAATTATTTAGAAGAGCTGCCTCATATTTCCACAGTTTCTCAAAGACTTTGTCTAAACAGGTATTCATAGATTGGTGTTTTCTGAAATCAAACTAAAAATATCTTTCCTAAGACTTTTGCTATCTTTTCTACTGTGACTCAAACAAGAGGTTAATTAATCTGCCTATTTTTTTAATCATCAAATCTGTATTCTGGGGTTCTTGAGCTTCATATATGACATGCCGATTTCATTCTGCACCCCTTCCCTTTTGCTTTCACTCGCCACTACCCCAAAGAAACCGTAACAAATGCCACCAACATAGTCTACACCCCATGTGGGTAAAACCTCAGTAACCCACCCCCTTGCTGGGATGACACATCCAGAGCAGCAAGTCAGACCCCCTGGCACACACGGCAGGGGCTCTGCTCCGTCCGCATCGGCAAGCAGGACGGCACCAGGGCTGCACAGAAGGTGCCGAGGAGCCCCCGCCCACACCTTGTGTGTGTCAGGGGTTGCTTTGGGCTGCTGCAGCTCCAGGACCCAAAACCCCATAAGCAGCCAGTGCTCCTGGAGCACAGCTTTTGGTGACATGCCGGCAAAATAACTGCAGCATTAGTAGTTCCCTTGAAAGTAATAATAAGAGGGGCAAACATTCAGTTCACACTCCCATTAGTCATAAATATTTTAATCTCTAAACTCCTCAACTACAATGTTTAACGTAAGTTATTTACTGTTTGTCTCTGCAACTAATTAAAAATAGTCACCATTAAAATTGGATAAAATGTATTTAATTTACTACTTCACACCTTGTCTTGACTGAAAAGGAGGTTTAATACCTTGACATAACTAAATTGGTTGTAAGTTTCAGACTGCTGAAGCAAGCCTCCTATAACAAGATGATCTGTCTTCAAGTCATTTTTGTCTTGACAGTTGCAGACAATGATTTCATCAAGTCTAGCATAAAAAAAGTCCTATTTTCTTCCCAAACGAATCCTAATCTTGTAATCCAGGGGGAAAAATGAAGCGTGAAAAGGTAACACTTCAATCGGTGAATTTAAAAAGGCTTCACCATACAGTGTCTAATTTGTTTCAAAGCAATTAAACTGTAAGAAAACAAAACAACTAATGAAATTACTTAAGTCATTGATGTCACCTTAAAATTATCTCTTTAGCAACTAATTATTAACCAAAGCTTTCTTCAGATGAGATTTAAGTTCTACGTGCCACTATGGAAAGTATGCACAGATCAGTATTTTATTTTCGTTGTGCCTTCTGATATTGAGAAGACAATCGCACGGAGCCACGGGAAGCCAGAGCTGAGACTATGAACAGAGAGGGGCAGGAGGACCAACAGTCGTCAACCTGTTTGCTGTCCCATGCACCTAAAAGATGTATTTTGCAAGAGGATTTGCCCACCTGGCCAACGAATGCCTGCAATAGGTATGGAGCCTGTTTCTCTGTCTCACTCGGGTATGTTAATAGCATCCCTCTGGTCCAGTTTTTGCACAATTACAGTTTACTATTTCTGAAAAAATAATAGCATGTAGATGCAAAAATCAAACCAAATCACAGATTATACTGACAGCAACAGAGACATCTGCCTTTGTTCAAGCAATGTGTTATAACCTCCTCTTCACTGGTTATCCAAAAGTACGTTTCCTGTATGCTTATAGAAATGAGAGCAACATAAAAACAAATAGCAATTCAAACTACTGATGTAAAGAGCTCTCACCATTTATTGACACTTGATCACTTGATAGTTGTTTGTATAGTTGACCGTAACCTAACAAGGACAAAAATAAATAAACAAATATATTTTCCTGAGGATGCCTAAATGCATCTGTTACCTCATGTACTTAATGACAGCTGTTTGAAAAAACACTCACTGAAATACTTACGAATATTTCCACACTATTGTATTTCTCAAATAGGTGGACTAGATCATCAGTTCTGTCTTTTCAGATATTTTAGTGGCACAGAGAGGTCAGAAAGCCAGATCAGTAATCCCCTTCTACACAAGAAAATGATAGCAAATAAAATCTAAAACCTTAAGAACAGTGCACCAATTCTACCCTCACTTGGGTTATCCGCTGTTTTGCTGCCAAGACGGTGAGCTCTGTTGCACTCTTCTACTATGACCTTTGCAGGATACCAGAGCAGTGACAGAACACCTGCCACAAACTCAGCCACAATGTGGTTAAAATCCAGGTAGCGGCAGCAGTTGAAAATCTGGGTAAGCATCCTACAGAAATACGGTACCAAAGCTCCAGTGCTGCTTTGTTCTTTCCTCCAACACAGTACTTGCTGAACAATAAATCATCCTAATGAATTCATCAGATAAATGGTCATTAGTTAATCAAAGTACAACCCAATCCTTATGGCAGTTCACAGGAAAAAAAGTAACAGGAATGCAAAGGGCTTAAAGATTAATAACAATAAAAAAATGAATTAAAAGGCTTGTAGGAGAAATCTCTCTAAGTAATCTTCATTTTGGTCTGCTCCAGCAAATTCATTTTTTAAAACTAGCTATTAAAATATAAAGCACTCTGTGAAATATTTTCATTGTCTCCTCACAGCCCCTTTCTGAATTTGTGCCAGCAGAGCTATTAGCAGTGATTGAAGGTGAGACAGCCAAGATGAAATTCTCCAGAGAACAAGATGAGAGACACCTTTCTGCCCTCAACCCATCATGCCCATGAATGATAGGCACAGTGCATGACAGGGACTGAAATAGGAGACTGTGACAAAGACAGGCTCAGGAGTGCTTCAGAATAATTCATTCAGCTGCATTTGGCAGCAGTAGGTCATAATATTTTTTTGTGTAGCTACGCTGTCAGTGCAAAAAAATAAAATACAGAACGGCATTTGCATGCTGATTCTATTTCAGTCAGAAAGAAAGGAATACTGAGTTAATCAAATGTTTAAGTTAAATTCTCCCTCCTGCTTCCCGCTGGCCGTAAGCACGCAGGGCAGTATGAGACAGCTGCGTGAGGCTGAACAGGGAGCAAGGCCTAATTAGCGATGTATTGATTACAGCTACTTCTCTCTCCCTCACATGATGGTCCATACTAGAAAAACCCAAGGCTTTATTCATCGGCTGCCTCTGGAGTCTTTGTCTCCCTGCTGAAAGAAGAGTTGGAAACACAGCACTAGCCTTCAAGACAGTAACGGGAGCGTGGAGAAACTCAGAGAGAGATCAAGTCCTGAGGTGGAAATCAGACTCCTAGAAGCAAAGCTGCAATCCCAGCTGCCATCCCACAGCTGTCACCTTGCCTTGCAGACCGTGACTCTCTGCCTGTGCTTTACCTGCTGAAACCAAAGCCCCAGGAGGCCAATGCCTCCGGCTCCACGCGGGCTCACGGGCAGAGCGACTTGCCACGGCGAGGCAGGGCTCCATCGAGGCAGCGCGTAGCCCCAGCCTGAATGCAAGGAACACACCTCATGCGGTTGGTAAAGGACTTCTGCAAGGTGCCGCCACAGCGGGTGGTGGGGGCAGACATTATAGGCATGTTCAAAAGAAATTAGATCCAGAAATGGACCCTGAACAGGGCTACGCTCTGATATCCCTAACACGGCCACTCTGGACAGCCAGGAGCCTGAGGAGAGCAGACTGTGGGAGACCAGGCCCTGTGCCCCACAACGCCCATCAAGACAAGCAGGACATTTCCTATTTTATTTGGATTCCTCTGCTTCTGATGGATTTGAGCTAACAGGAATCCACCAAAAATGCCTATTTGATGCTGCTCAGTGCAGATGCTACACAAAATCCCTCCGATTTAACTCCAGTAACCAAAGCATTCATCTAGGATATGGAAAAAAAAAAATCATTTATTCAATGATGTAAATGGGTTCAAACTTCCATTCCCCACTCCTTGCCCGTCACTAACATAGAAGCCATTCCAGAAGACAGATAACTTTACCTGCTCCTCCTCTGGAAACACCAGCACAAGGAAATGAAGCATCAAGATAAGGGTTAAACAGAGCACTCACCCTACTCTGAGGCTTGTTCAGCCACAATTTGATACCATAATGAACAGTCTATATACAAGAGGTATAAAATGTTTTTGCAGCAGGGACTGGTACAGCCAGTGGGCTGTGTGGGTGCCTTCCTTAAAGAAAGAAGATGTGGCTTTGAATTCCCACTAGACAGGAGAGGGGACTGAACTTCTGTCCATCACGTCACAGATGACTGCACAAAACACTGAGCTTACCACTGGGGAGGAGGAAAGACACTTCCTCTAGCGGCATCATACAACCATGACCCCTTGCTCTACTTAGAATAAAAATGAGCACAGGCACTTACTTTCAGGAGTTTTGTTCAAGGAGTCCCAGGGCACTTTTTTTTGAGGCAGAGGACAGTCTGGCTCAGCAGGCTGTTTGCCAGTCTCCTCTGCATGGGGTTGTTCAGGATCCCTGTCCTCTGCACAGAGGTCGTCACCATTCCAACCAGCTACTGGTGACCATTTCAGGAGCTGAGCACCTAGCGCTCTCCCAGGACGTGGTCCCCAGTCCAAGCTGTGACCTCCTGAAAGCAACAGCTGACAGAAAATCCTTCCTTCTACACAGTAACACGCTGACTGGGACAATCTGCAACCTCCTAGCTTTGCCCTAGGTAAAAGGATAAATTATCACGAATTGTAACAGGCAATTTCTTAGCTTTTTTAGCATGTTCAATTCTGCCTAGGAATTTTCAACTGCTTTTCCTACAGAGTCAGCTACCAAAAAGCACTAATGAATTTGAGCTAATAGAACAAAATCACACGAATAAGAAAATACGACAAATTTGGCTTCACAATGTAAGCACGCAAAAAGATTTGGATATTTGCCAGGCAAAAATGCCTCCCCCCCCAAAAAAAAAAAAAAATGAAAGTAAAAAATATCTGCAAAAAAACTAATTTCAATGTCTTAGATGGGGTTATTCAAGCCTGAAAAAAAAAAAAAAAAAAGGCATGCCAGTGAGATACTTGCTTTCGGCTTTCAATATGCCTACATGGGATGACACAGAGACCTTCTAACAAATGCTTATTTATCAGTAAATGCCAGTGTTACCTGTCAACTACAGTGGCCAGATCTCACCACTGGCTTCAGTGGGAGACACAGTATGAATGGCAGTAGGAGTCGGTACTGAAGTACCTCTGTAGAAACAGGATAGCTCTCATTTTATTACTTGTTTCGTATAATCAGCTTAGGAAAACTAAAATGGCACAACTAAAATGTTACTGCTGATGGCCAGTTAGCTTGGAAATGATGTACAGAGACAGCATTTCGACTCTGACATGGAGATACTATAAGGGGTTTGACTCATGGCTTTGATGTGGAGAGGGAAAGTTCAGTATGTACTTCCCCCATACTGAAAGCAATGAATGAGAAAAGATGAGTGGCCACCAGAGATCATGTGATGAGTATTTGAACTTTCCAAGGTTCCTGCAAACTACAAATTCCTTAGGTTCACTCATTAGTAAGAAAAAGTATTCCTCAGACTTGCGAGTTACCAGATATTTGACACTTTAGACAGATTTCAAAAGGGAATTTGAAACCTTCTTATAATTATGCTTCAAACTAAGCAGTGTGTAGGATATACAACCCCATATACAAGCAGGTCTGCCTTCTCTGGAGTGACCTGAAGTAAATGTAATCCAAAAACTGAAGATTGAGAAACTAAATAGCAAAAGCCTATGTTTAGTTTGGGATCGAGGCATTATTCCTCCCAGGTTGATCAGGTACTTGTTGAGCCTCTATCTGTGCTCTGTTCAGGAAACTGTGAGGAGCTGCAACAGATAATTAGGAAAATATTCATAGCTGATCTGACAATTTTGCATGCTTACAATGACTGAATAAGAGTCAGTTCAGAAATGCAGAGGCATCTGAGGTAAAATAAGACTGTCCTACATAGAAGAAAACATGTTCTCCTACCACTGCACTATCAGTTCCCATAACTGATTCATAATCATTCTTATTAACCACTGTTTTTCACAGTAGCCATGAAAGCTGATGTCTTGTATCAGCCTGTAAATAAAAAGTAAAGGCCTGGCTCCACTGAAGTCAGCAGCAAAATCTGTGTTGCTTTTATAAGGTTTCCCAGTAAAGAAACAATATAATAATAAGGCATTAAAATAAGACTATCAGTCAACTAGAGTACTAATATTCCTATTGGAAAATTGATTAGGTGCGTGTAGTGAGGGGGGAAAAAAAAAAAAAAAAAAAAGCCTGATTTAAAAACAAATATGGTCATCATTTGCTGACAGCAGGAAGCAGTTTTTATTTCTTTTAGCTAACGTTTCGCACCCATAACAGAAACCCAGTTAGGTCTGAACCATGATAGAGTTTAAGAATTAGAAGTTTGCCTGCGCTGCATACTGTGAGAAAGTGACTGGCTCGCTTTCATTCCCCCAGCTGAGCCGGGGTTCGGCATCACGTGCAGCTGTGTGCAAGAGGCAGTGCACAAGCTGCTCCAGACTGAAAGAAACCTCCAGGGATGCTCTAATTCATAAGTCATGGGAAAACAATAACCACCTTATTTTCCTCTCTGAGATGGATATTCACTTTCCAAAAGACAGATAGTTATTTCCATTTTACAAGGAATTACTAATCCAGCTCTTCTGTGCTCGTGATTCTAACTGAAGAGCAGAGTATATAGGCAACTTGCAGAATATATAGGCAACTTGCTGCTACATGTCTGGAAGCAAATGTAAGGCTCTCCCACAACAAGATAACTTCCATACAGTCTAAACCACAGCCTGGTTCAGTAGGAAGTAAGACCAGAAAGCACCAGTACTACCCAGTAGGTTATGCTTTCTCCTATTTTTAATTTAATTATTAACATGGAAAACAACAGAAATAAAATGGCTGCAATCTCATGAAGGAAAAAGAATGTTTAATAGTCTCAGATTATTTCATGCTAGATTATTATTATCACCCAGTAATCAAATAGGGTATATGAAATACCACAACTGCATTTTATGAAGTTGGAATCCAACGATTTTCAAACTAAAGTTACCTTTGGAATAAATCATAGGCTTTCAGCAAACCAATAAACCCACTCATTTGATGTCATACTGTTTTCAGACTTCAGTTCAGCATAGATTGCCTCAAAACAGGGGTGAGGGCTTTACTTGAAAAGGTCATCCTGAACCTGCTTATCAAACTTGTTTGAACCTCAAAGCTCAAAACCAGAAGAGTTCCTGTCTTGGCTGGGAACTAGTGGCACCGGCTGCCCGGGCTCACAGTGGCTCCTAATTTGTCAGAGAAGGTGGGTAAAACACGAATATGTGTAAATGCTTGGTAAGTATTTACCTTTCTGTAGCAAGTACTGCTCTTTCCAAACTCGCCTAATTCGCTCACAGGGATGGTATTTCCCATGAAGCAGGTAAAAACTTTTCTGGCCCTGGAGGGGTAACCTCATCCTACAAGAAATCTTACTGATTTCAGGGGGAGTATTTGCAGAGCAGGGAGCTGCCTAACACTAGGAAGAAAGTCAAATGTGATCCTGAAAAAAATGAAGATGGATGTTTCTAAGCATGTGTGTGTATCACTGAGTGTAGTGAGACAGAGCAATTGCTATGCCTGGCTACCCAAACAGCTTGGTCAAATTAGACGACCTAGAGCCAGACTGCAGGTACAGTTCAGTTTAAGAATTTAAGATGAAGCGACTTAAATTTAGGCATTTGCATGTAAATGTATTCATATGAGCACAACAGCCTTCCCACGCAGAGACATATGGATTTGCTGCATCTTCTTGGACCCCACATTGTCTGCTCCCACAATGTAAAGTTTTGGGTAGTCATCTGGCAGTTGGATGATTTTCATGAAGTAGTTGGACTTCCACGTAGCCCAGATTCAGCTGCCCAGGCACATCCCTTTTGCAAAGCCTTGTTATTGAGATCTCCCTGGGGGGCTGGTAAACACGGCAGGCACAGGTCCTGCCAGAGACCCCCTCCCCTGCGGGGCAGCCACTGGAGGACAGCAGGATAACTAGGGAATCTCACATATGCTTAGGCAACTGAACCATGCCCCTGGTCACATGTAAAAAATTGCATCTCTCTACGACTGATTAAGACCCACCCGTGGTAACTCCGCACTGGAGGTACATGCCTGCCGTTCCTTCTTCTGCCTGCATGTGAGACACGAGAAATGAAAAGCCAAACTCTTTCTGTGTCCACAGGTACTGACATCTATGCATGTGGTACTGTCACACTTTTAGCATTCACAGGAATACTCACTTTGGGCAGCAGAAACAACAGTCTTAATTCAGGAAATCTAAAAACAATGACAGGATCTTCCATGTATACATCACTTTTTTTTTTTTTTTCCAGATGATATATTAACAGGTACCCACAATCTGTACGTAAGCTCTCCTGATAAGCAAGCCCTTTTATTTTTCAGCACCCAGCATTTTAAAAGGTTGACCAGTCTAACAGCGTTTCTATAGGCAGAAAAATTACAAAGCTCTTTAACATACAAAACTGAAATAATTACCTCATTTTGTGTATTGATTCCTTTCAGAATACTTTGAGGCCTGCAGGGAGCTTGCATAAGAAATTCTGATTAATGTATTTTGTCATTCTCCTCTCAGAAACAAAATGGCATAAATAAAATTAATAGCAAAGTAGTCTCTCTCTACTGCATGACATACAGGCAAAAATGGCATAAATCATCTTTAAGATGTCCATGGGGAAAACGCTTTCAGAGCTGTGTTTGCCTATCAGTTTACAAATGAGAATTTAATCTTTGCATGTCACAGGCAACAAGTAGGATACAGGAAAGGTTTATTAAAAGTCATTATTAGTTTGCTTCAGATCTGAACAGTAACCTGCTTCTTGGAAATCTGTTGAATGAAGGCCCAGCTGTTTCATTTCAAACCTAAAGGAGCTATACCTGAACACAGCCTTATTAACTCCTCCATTTACACTCAATGCATTAATGCATTTGGGCTTCTTGTTGCAGCAGGGCAGAGCCAACATTCCCGGTCTTAGCGTGCCCAGATGTCTTTTACTTATAAACTGAAATCTGAATGTTATCAGTGTCTAATACTTGGTTTAGAGACAATTACACCATCTAATGTCTTTTTTTTTTTTTTTTCCCTAAATTACTCCTGTGTAGTCTCAACCTTAACTGCATGCTGATATGATTTGTATCTTGTGAACTGTCAGAGGACCAATGTTTTATTGTGGATGGGATGACTGCAATGAATGTGTGACTCATTACCACATCTTTTATTGATGGGGCTGGGGGTTACACTGCAGGACATCAGCAGAGGAAGAAAGATGATTTGCAAATTAAACTCTGTGCAAAGAACGGTATCTTGCAGGAGGCTACAACCATGAATTAGTTGCCTCTCGGGGGGGTTGGTCTTTTACAATCATGTTCTCACTGGTTTATCATTTTTCAGTCTTCAGCTTGATTTTCTTTCTTAGTCACAGTCAAACCTCTTTCTCCTTGCCCAGCCATGTTCTCATTGCTGTATGTCAAAATGAATCCACTTAAAGACAAAACACACAGTGGCAGGCAGTTCACTATTTGTCTCTCCTTAAGAGCCTTCTCACATAGGCAAGGCAGAAGTAAATCACTGCTCCCAAATCTCTCTTTTCCAAACACCTAGATATCCTGATTTTCTCACTTATTTTGTTTTTCTTCCCCCGCTTTCTAAGCCAAACCAACATCTAGGCACTAATCCTGGCCAAACTCTCATATATTACTTTCCTTCCGTGAAATGAAAATAAACAAACCCACGGCTTGATGAAGACCAAGGGCTTGACGAAGTCCATGCATTCTTCATGAAGTAACAAGATCCTCTCAGCTCCCCATAAAGCCACTCTCCCTTAAATTTCCACACACCAAAGCAGCAATGATTGAACAGAGCCATGTAGAGCTACAGTTTAACCTGGCAACCTACAATTATCTCGGGTGAGGCTTCATGCAGACTCTCCTAAAGGAGAACGGGCTGCAGGTAATCTTAAACTATGACCCCTCCCAGCACTGGGCTGATGCAGGGACTGCGGGATACTTGGGAGTCAATTAGAGAAGTTGCAGTTCTGGGCTTCAGCTAAAAAGAGTTATTCATGAGAGATTTCATCAGGATCTGTTTCAGCAGTGCATGGGAGACAGAAAATGAATTGGAGGGGATCAAGGATGGGACAGAGGAAGAACTGGAGACTGGATTTATAAACAGTGTGTTTACTTGAGCTGAAGGGGGGAAAAAACCCAAACAATTGAACAAACAAAAAAGGGAGTAATTGGAGAGCGTTACAAGCTTCTCTCCAGAAAACAGAAGAGTGAGGACTGAGAATTATCCAGACCAGCCGGGAAAGCACCTTCATTAAAGATAAATCATAACATCATATGCAACAATCTTATCATGGGCTACAGCTACAACAGAACAAATGATCTTACCAATCTGCCGGGAAGACATGAGATGTACCACTGTAGACCTGTTGCAGTTTCTCTGCTTTCTCCAGTTACTTCCCATTTTGTTTACTCTTTCATTGACGTATTGCAAATTGAAATCAGGGCAAAGTTAGCATATCTTTCATTAACTGGTCATAGGTAACCTCTTGGGGGAGTGAAAAAGATGTCACTTCAATAAAGACGTTAAACTAAAAATATTTTTTTGTCCATTAATTTTTTCCATCATCTCATCAAGTCTTGCAGTCAATGACTCCACTTGCTCTTTGCCATGGTAATCATGATCCTATATATACATAGGATATATATATATCCTATATCTTCCTATGTGGGATTAAGAAATATTAGCTAAAATTTAGTTTTAATATTACTGGGAGGAAAATGTTCAACATATAAATGCGTTGGTATCTCTGTGTGTGCGCATGCTTTGCAAATATAGATATATATTGGGGGGGGGGGGGGGGCACTGGAGGGGGAGGGAATAAA